>JACXGM010010276.1:5954-26588 GCA_016801145.1 Umbra pygmaea | reverse complement strand
GTCCACTCCCTATTAAACCCCATTGTACCGAATTTGATTGCAGTTCCACCAGAGTTCCACTGGGGGTGATCCCATGTGAGTGCTAAATGAATGGGAGTCTATGGAGCTAAACGGCTAAATTTTTCTCTTTCGCCTGATTGTCGTTGAGAAATCTCAGATTTGATTGTAGTTTTTGCAAGTTCAACATGGATTTTAGGTCAAAAGTTGAATGAACGAGTACTTATGCCCTTTCGATTTCTTACAGGTTGAGTCGTTGTTGCCCATAAACACGCTAGCATTCTGCTAATGAATGCTGGTTGGTCAGTGAAGGACAGATTACGACCAGAGATCCTGCTTGATGGCATCTGAAGCGAAACCAGCCCATCTACCCGCATTCTCTAATAATGTTAAGGTGGACTTTTTCGCCAACATTCTTTTTTTTTGTCCGCAGCAAAAGTGCTCGCCCTTTCATTTTCCTGTCGTTTTGTATGTACTGTGAAATCTACATGGGAAATAAACTGAATTTGAGTACTTGTATTATTCTTGTGTTCAGGAACACAAGATACATGGTACAGTATTGCTACCTTAAAAAACAGCCCATGTCCTGCATAACTGCTAAATATCAATACAAATGAGAAAAATGTCTCGCAGATGTGCTATAATAAATTGTTCTAATAGTGGGAAAGGGATGTCCTATTTCTCATTTCCCAAGGATGAAAAAATGTAACACTTTCACTCACTAATCTTCTGTAGCTGGATTCGCTTGTGTATTGGCGAAATACATATAGCTGAAAGCCAGCTGATGGCTAGCTGATAGCTAACCGATAGCAGCTATGTCACCGAGCCTACCTGACCCCAATGACCATTAAATGACCGTTAAAACGGTGTCTGTATGTAAAGAAATATGTGAATATTGCGGCGTGGTCTTTAAAACATTAGAAAACCAAAACTCTTTCTAGAACGTGTATTGACAGGGGGAAGCCAAAGCCTGTTTACTTATTAGACAGGGGCTGTTTCTCAAAACCAAGAATGCAAAGAACGACTTGTGTACTTGGGGAGAACGATCTTGCTATTTGTTCTTTAAGGAATGAACTCACAAAACGACGAGCACACAAAACGCTGCTGACAGTTTGAGACAATGTGATCTTGCTGGTATTGCGCAATAATACCCCCACACAGACGCTGTCTGCAGTACCCAAACATAACGACAATAACAGCCAGGCTTTTTCAGAATGGCAATTGCTATTTTAGCATTTGTCTCTGACTATGTTCGTACATGATCTTAAAGTTGACATAAACCAGCACTTAACTTTAATAATAGTGGCAAACAAATGTGATCAAGTAGACAGAAATGTTAAGGTATAAAACAGGGTTGGCTCGCTAGCTAACTTACAACCGTAGGCGCTTATGGAGATTCTCACTTCCGAAAACGTTTGAGCACATTTTCGATTCGCCATAGATTATCGTTAAAATGCCAATATTTGAAATCTGCACAATTGATTTCTCGCATCAAATGTTCTCAGAAGTGAATTTAGTGTTGAAATAGCGTACGAAATTGAAGAAAAACGACTTTTCTTTTGGGGAAGCCTTACCCAGAGGTAAGCTTGCCGTAAAGCAGTATCTCTGGCCGTACAATGTGAATGACGTCATTCACATTTTCAAAGGGTTTTTTAGAAGAAAAAGGTGACTTTAAAAAAATCTAAAACCAAGCAGTGTGTATTTTGTTGGCCTCCCCTTTCGACTGCAACATTCAAATTACTAGACAAAAAATTTTATTTCGAGAAAAGTGGATTTTGAGGGGTATAGCTCCATAGACCTCCATTCATTCTGCACTCACATGTGACTGCCCTCTTATGGAACTAGAGTGGAACTGCAACCAGTTCAGAAGCCGGAAGTTTTCAGAGAGTGGCACTTCTTTCCTTATTAGACATTCTTTGATAATACCTACACTGGAATGACACAAATCAAGCTATAGATCATAAAATGTTTGTCCAATTGTTACAAAACTTGCAGGATATAACAATGTTGAACCTCAGGTGTGAAATATTCCGCCATTTTGAATATTTAGAAAAAAAACATTAATGACATTCTTCTACACCATAGCTCCGATTGCCACCAAATTTTCAGTGAATCATCATTGGATTAAGCTTATTAATAGTTGAATAAATCATGTCAATATCTTAATTACTTTTCAAGTTATTGACCAATGAACTTCAAAAGGGGCGTGGCTCTGGACATAAATGAACACAAATCAGCAACCGTAGGGCCAATTGTCACAAAACTCACAGGATATGTTCAGATAATTCCCTTAGATATACCCAGACAGTTTTATATAGATGCGTGACTAGGTGGCGCTACAAGCACAAAATAGGTCAGTAACATTACACAGATTGTACTATTAATCGTATTCTCAATCCCCAATAATGGCAAATCTCTCAGTATATATTATCATATATACTTGATATATATATATACCTGAATCGCGCCCTGCATTTCTAATTCAAATTGACCACTAGGGGGTGCGTTTATCTTTTCCTACACTGTAGCTCCGATTGCCACCACATTTTCAGTTAATCATTATTGGATCAAGCTTATTTGAAGTTGAACAAAACATGTCACTCTCAATTACATTTTAAGTTATTGACCAATGAACTTTGATAGGGGAGTAGCTCTCGACATAAATGAATACAAATCAGTAACCGTAAGGCTAATCATCACAAAACTCACTGGATGTGTTCAGATAAGTTCCTAACATATACCCAGACAGTTTCATATACCTTGACCACTAAGGGGCGCCACAATCGCAAGATAGGTGAGTGCCAATACACAAATGTTACTAGTAATTGCATATTCATTCTCCAATCATGACAAATCTCTTAATAAGTAACTGAGCCACACCCTGCAAGTCTCATTCAAATTGACCACTAGGGGGCGCTTTAAATGTATAATAACTGCACGTTGAATGACATAAATCAAGTTATAGATCATAAAAATGATAGCATATGTTTTATAACAATGTTAAAACCTTGTGTGAAATTTCTTCGAAGTCGCTATTGAGAAAAAAGGGTTGAACCCGCAAATCGCCGCTTGCGGCTATATTTTTTTTACTGTTTTTAATGAAAAGTTATTGAAAACTATGTTAAAATGTTTTTTTTTCAATCACATACTCTTATTGTTTCATTATACACAATACAATTGCATTTGGGTACAATTCACTAGCTTTGTAATGAATTCACAATGATTTTTGCAAAGAATTCAAACAAGCGCTATTAAAAGAGTTTTGCTGACATAATATATTGTTGCCAGGCAAACAGTGTTTGCTCCCAGCTAGCACCAGCCCTGTGCCCAGCAGCCGATACTTTTCGTACTGCTCATCCAACATGGAAACATTTAGTCAGATTATGCACAGGATGATTATACTCACCAACAATACTTCCATGATTGAATTTACAGCCGCACAATCTGGACACAAGGAGTTGCTTGTGAGTGATGTGGCAGGATAGATAATCAGACTTACCTAACCCAAATCCTGACCAGCACTATGCCAATTTGGCTGCCTTGTGAAGGAGGTCTGGGGAAATCAGAGAATCATTAGTCCGGCTCGAACCTCTGACTATCGTGATGTAGACTGTCCTGCAATGCAGCGATATAGCCCACTACGCCACGCAGACCGTTACTGTGAGTGCATATGTTGCAGTCGCCAGCTCAGGAGACCCAGCTGACAGATTACTGTAAAACAGGATACAATGGAAAGACGGTGAGAGTCACATCTGTTCTTTTACAGCTCCCCTGCAGATATATTTATTTAATGTAAAGTCAATTTTAGCACAACAGTTGCTTGTAAACATGAATTCCCATTCTTTAGTCTGTCTCATTAAATCACTTTAGTCACCAACATCAAAATTAATCACTTGTTGTCATTCTGTTTCATTTCTTCACTTTACCTTCTTTAGTTAACATTTAACTAATATTATATTTATATATATAATATTTTATAAACAGTACTGCCAATATTAATTAACACAATGAGATTAAGTATGAATTTATCTTTAAAGATACACTTAACGCTACCTATTAACTCAATAATGAGCAAACAACTTTTTATGACACAAAAACTAACAATACGACCTTATAGTTAGATATAATGACCACTGGAGCATGCTTATCCTATTGTCCTCATGTTATAGTGAGCATACATCAAGACAAACAAAACGTCATCAACAAAACATATTTAACTACATTCACCAAATAGTGCAATCGCTGTCTTATAGTTCAAGGTTTCTCTTTTGAATGTCCATGTTTTCACCTGTAAAACAGGATATAATGGAAAGAATGGGAGAGTCACATCTGTTCTTTTACATCTCCTCTGCAGATATGAGGGAGAACGGGCAGTCCACTGTTTCATTTGCGAATCTCCAACCAGAGTATCAAAATAAGAGCCCTTTATTTCTGTCCATATAAATGTAAATATATGTTTGTTAATTGGCATTACAACACAAAATAAGAAAATAATGCAATCATTTTACTCATAACAATATACCTATTCAGAAAAGGAAAAAAAAACAATTGTGTACATACTTTGTGTGTATCACACTCTCCCTGACCAAATAGAAAAGCTCCAGTGATCAGCCTCTTACCTCCCCTATGTGCAATCAACACACAGGCACAGTGAAATTGTAAGGTATGTGTGGGTGGTGTATGAATTGGGATTACCAGTGTGTGGTAAATAACTATTTATACCCCAGACAGGTACCTGTGTGATCAGATGAGCTGTTACTACATTAAGTGTTGGGTATGGCTGTGTCACAGGCTGACCTAAAGTGTCATAAGTGTAAATCTGTTGTTGCCTTTTCTCTCTAGTAGACCTTCTCACTACAGCTTCATCCCCCACACTTAGACTGTCAGCCTTTCTTGCTACTCCTTCTGGCTCAACACAAGCAGCTGTTTTCCTCTCCTCATCCACATCTGTCTCCATAGGTTGTACCAGATAAGTATTTGGATCTCTTTCTGGTGAATTTTCTAGTAACTTTCATTCTTTGTGTTTGATTGAACTTTCCATGTACAGGTGCTCACTTATGTAGATGGCAACTCATAGGTTCTGTCCAACTAACTGGGTTCCTGAACCAGTATCCCCCTCCATAAACAACATAAACTGGGTTATCAGACACCTTCCCCTTCACCACGTAAACCACCTGTTCCCAGTTGGATTGTAACTTCCCTGGACCCCCTCATTCTCCAAGGTTTCTGATGAGCACTCTCAATGTCTCCCACTTTCAATACCATTCCTCTCGCCTTTCGTTCATATTGAGTCTTCCTTCTCACACTTGCTTGGCGACTGTTTCCTTCAGCAATCTTGTAGGCCTCAGCCATCCGCGCCACCCACTGATTGGCATATCCCTTTGAAGTGACTCTGTCCATTGGCTCCACCAGGCCGAAGTCCTGGTCTACTGGAAGGGGAGGATGCCGTACATAAAAAAAAGCAGAATACCCAGTGTACTCGTACCACGTGCAGTTATAGGCGTGCACAATTCGAGGTAAGTGCTCCTTCCACCTTTCATTTTCCTTGTCTGCCAGTGTCCTCAACATCTGTAGTACAGTCTGATTGAACCTCTCAACTTGGTTTCCTTGGGGGTGGTATGGCAGTGTTAGAGAGTGGCCTATTCCAGCGAACTGTTGGAGAGTGCGAAACAGTTCATTCGCAAACTCTCTGCCAAAACTTTCTGTTCTTGGTTGAGTAGGTTTGGACAAACCTTGTGAAAAGGTCCATGATGACTAGGATATATTCATATGCTCCACGGCTCGTCTCCAGGTGTAGGTAGTCATACAGACCAGCTCCATGGGTGAGTGTGTTTGGATGCTACCAATGGGCGCCTGTACATGTACAGTCGTTTTCTTCTGTTTTATACACGGGCACTTTCTGGTCACATATTCCTCCACTTCAGCTTTCATGTATGGCCAGTAGAACTGCTCCCTCGCCAGGCCCACTACTCACTCGATACCCACGTGTCCCATCTTGTCATGGAGGTGCTCAAGTGCCAGCTTTTGGTACTTGCTCAGTAAGACACGCTGTTTTGTCTCCTTCGTTCTTCGATATAGGAGTCCTCACTCAAGATAGCTTATTCCACTCATACATCAGCTTTCTGTTGGTTCCTGTCAAAACTCCCCTCATCTTGTCTGTGAGGGTGACACCATCCTCCATCCATTGTCTCACTTGAGAGAGTATAGAATCTTCTTTCTGGGCTTGAATCAGTTCCTCCAGTCCTATTGTCAGCAACCAAGTAATTAGTTGATGTGGTTCATCCTCCCCAGTAGACATATACAGAGCAGCGACCCAGGCCACATCTTTCATCTTCGATGCCTGACTGCCCTCCCATGCTACTTATATTGCCCCCAAGGATAGTCCTTCTATTCACTCTGATGTGTATACCACAATATCCAGAGGAAGGTGAGACAAGGTGTCTGGGTCAATGTTAACCTTCCCTGGCTAATACTTGACAGCAAACCGAAAGTCAAATAGCTTCCCGACCCACTTTTGGATGAAGGCACAGTAGTAGCCAAGGAACCCAATTAACCTCCTCACATCACCTACTGTCTGGTTGTCATGGTTGTTAGGGATTGGACAGTCTCCAGGTCCTTAGGATCTATCTGTTCTCCTTCCACTGACACTAGCATTCCAACATACCTGACTTAACTCCGGATCATTTTGCACTTTTCAGGTTTCAGCTTTACACCGTGACACTGGAGGGCCCTCAACACTCTACGGATACTCTCAACATGCTCTTCATACGACCCTGAATAGCATAAGACGTAATCTAAATACGGGATGCAGCACTCGTCCCTGAGCATGTCAAGCATTTCTTCCATACTACATCAGAACGCAGCAGGTGCATTGGACAAACCAAAGGGAATTCGGAACCACTCATACAGATCCAGGGTGTAATGAATGTTGTCATGTTTCTGGATCCCTCTGCGATGTATCCCTTGTGGTACGCTTTGCCTTGGTCGATAATGCTGAACCAGGAGTATCCCCCAAGAGTGTCAATCAGATCCTGTATCCTAGGTAACGGGTGACGGTCAGGAATGTTTTTTCTGTTTAGGAGACAGTGTTCAAAACAGAGCCTCAGCTTGCCATTCTTCTTGTAGACACAGACTACTGGGCATATGGTGACTTTGATTTGACTATCCAGCCTTTCGCTAGGAGATCCTGTATGTAGCTCTTCACCTCGTTAAAACAGGGGTTTTGGAATTGATGAGTACGCCCTCAGAACTGGTATGTCGTCCTTTAATGTGATTGGCATCTGCAAGCTGGGTGACCATTTAAGCTCGCCAAGATGACTGCCTCCGAGCAGTCCAAGATGGCTGCTGCACAGCATTCCAAGATGGCAGCCCAGCAGTCCAAGATGGTTTCCACACAGCAGTCCAAGATGTCTGCCTTCCCTAGGCAGTCCAAGATGGCTGCCTTCCCTCAGCATTACAAGATGGCTGCCTTTCCTCAGCCTAAGATGCTTCGGAACGGTTCCCCATAACTAAGGAGAGTTCTATGCTTGGAGGGTAGGCCAGGGGGAGCTCAAGAGGGAGGCTTTGAGCTTCCTGTTGAAACTTTGCCCATTCACCACACCTGTTATCAGCCCTGGATACTATCTCAATTCCACTCCAGCCTTCAGCCTCCTCTTCTGCCACACCCCCGGACAGTCTCCAGTGTTCACTTCTTCAGGGGTTCAGTCTCCTATCAGGGCCCCTCAGTCTTTGGTCTGCACTCTACAGACCCTTGTTAGGTTCTCACACACCAAAGACCCTAGCCCTCAAATTGGGCCCTTTTGCCCCAAATCCACCTGTCATCACGGCTAACCCCAAGAAGTCTACTTCCCTTCAAGCCCCAGAAAAACCTGTGTCCATGTAGTTTCCAGAGGTTGACAAGCAGGCCCCAGAGGTTGACACACAACCAGTGTCCACAGCAGCCTCTCTACAGCCAGTTCCCACTGCAACACAGCTACAGCCAGTGCCCACAGCAGCCCAGCTACAGCCAGTTCCCACAGCAGCCCAGCTACAGCCAGTGTCTACAGCAGCCCAACTACAGCCAGAATCTACAGCAGCCCTGCAACTGCCTGATTCTACTTCTATGCAGGCCCTGAGATGCCTGTTTCCATGTAGGTCCCTAAGAAACCGGCCTCCTTGCTGCCCACCGAGAAGCCAGCTTCCATGTTGTTTCCCATGATGACTGCTTTCAAACTGACCCCTGTGATGTCTGAGTCCCTACAGTTCAAGACTGCTGCCATCCCACAGCTTAAGATAGCTGCCACCACATGACCACAAGAGGTCACCCTTCGACCGCAAGAGGTCGCCCTTCGACCGCAAGAGGTCGCCCTTCGACCGCAAGATGTCACACTTCATCCACAAAAGGACTCGTCACTGAGCCATTAGCATCTACGCTAATGGAAGCTTCAGTAGGCCAGCTACCCGTCGAGTCCACAGTAGCCCCACCGCTGCCAGAGTCCAGGGTATCACCAGCTGCGGCTAAAACACCAGCGCTACTAAAAGCGGCTACACTACCAGAGTGGCCTCCTGCCGCTACTCCAGTCCCGAGCCTGTCCCGGTCCTTGTGCCTGCCTCAGTTCCTGTGCCTTTCCCAGGTCCTCTGCCTGATCCGGTCCCTGTGCCTGCCCCAGTTCCTGTGCCTACCTCTGTCCCTGTCTCAGCCCCGGTATCTGTGCCAGCCCCAGTCAAAGTGCCAAGCCCAGTCCCTGTACCAGCCCCAGTGCCTGTCCCTGTGTCTGTCCCTGTCTCTGTGTCTGTCTCTGTGTCTGTCCTAGGTCCTGTACCTGTCCCTGTGCAAGCCCTGTGTCTGCTACTGTTGGTCCGGCCTCCGTCTCTACTTTTGCCCGCCTGATCTCCACCTCTACCTTCACCTCCTGCCAAGTCTCCTCCCACTGCTCCTCATCCTGCCAGGTCATCTGCTGCCCGGCAGTCCTCAGCCTCGCCTGTGACCTGGTCTCCTCCTGTAAGGCCTCCTCCTGTCAGGCCTCCTCCTGCATGGCCTCCTTCTTTCAGGTCTTCCCCTGCCCAATTTCCAGCTGCCTTTCGTTTGGCGCCTCAGGAGCAGCACCTTGGAGGGGGGGATATTCCTGTCGGGATGTACTGGACTATATACTGTTTAAAGTATTCTGTGTCTTGTGTTTCGTTCAGTCTTTATCCAGTATTCCTTGATTTAGTTCAGTTTATCCAGTCCAGGTTATAGTTTCGCCCTTCAGTGTTCTGCCCTTATTTGGTTCTTCCTGTTCACATGATCCCCTCATATGTCCTTGTTATCCTATCCCCTTTGTTAATTACATTCACAGGTGCACTCCCTTAGTTATCAGTCCCCTATTTAAGATCTCCTCTGTTTTAGTGTTGTTGCTGGTCATTGCATCATATGTCATGGTTTCACACGTCATTTGTTCCTGCTGTTTGTTTTTTTTCCCTTAGTGAGTACAAGTAATTTGTAAGTTTTAGGTTTCCTATGTTTGCCAATCCTTTATATATATGCCTTGTCTGGAGTTTTGTTTGTACCTTTAGCACCCTCTGCATGTTTTGTTACTTTTTGGATTCATCAGTTTAAGCATTATAGTTTTAATAAATATGTTATTGGCAATACTGGTGCTTCCTGTACTCCCTTGTTCATAATCGTGACAGTTTACTTGATTGAAAGATGGCAGAGGGTGAAGACGGAGAGGAGTTGAGCCCGAGGGAGTCCCCGTGGCCGTACCTGTAGAAATATATGATATTTAATGTGTAACCCCAAAAAGAAAATTCTCTCAACTTCCAAGACGTCATACACAAATTTGAGAACACACTTTCAGGTGATTCCAGATTGCTGAATATAATAACACATCTATCACCAACCAAGCTAATCATCACAATTCAGTAGTCTTCAAAAACCAGGTAGCAACTAATCAACAGCTGACCACTAAGCTGCACTAATTACATTTTTCAAAAACTACCAAAAGATTTATTAAGTTTTGAGTTAACTTACATTTTGTTCTGCAAATGTGCCCACGTTTAAATTCAGTATAACCATGCAAACACACACACACCCACATACACACATACAGATGAACACACCCGCACTCACGACACCTGGTTTTGTTATTATGTGGAACACATGGTTTTTCGGTTATTTGTTTTTGTTGCCAAATTGGTTTTGGCACAGTGAGAGCAGAGAGCACAGCTTATTGTTCAATAATCAACTGAAATTAACAGTTTTGCCTGCCTATCTGTTTGACTGACCATTTTATTTATCACTGAGATAGCACTGACTTGGAATTAAGTTGGTTCAATACATAGTAAAATAAAAGCTTAGATGTATTAAACAATTTTTTACATGTTTCCGTAACTTAGCTTGCTACATGTCCCTGTGGGGAACTTCAGTGTAGTGAAGCTTCATTTAAGCAATGTTTACTCTATATATTTTAGTAGAATAAACTCAAAACTCAAAAATTGTTGACTTAACATAAAATAATTATGTCAACCTCACAAGGGGTGAATGTTTGTGTTAAGTGAACATAAAGTTTTTATGTGGTTTTGACAGTCATGAACATTTGTGTGGACTTAACAATAACATTTTGTGTCATGGGCAGATTGGGGTTTACGGTGTAGAAGCTATGTATATCTGTCATTGATTTGCACTGAATTGATTCTCAAAAATACGGAACAAAGTGCGTTCTGTATCAGTTCAATACGGAACAAGACTTTTATGTGTCAAATACGGGACGATTCCGTATTAATACGGAACGGTTTGCAACCCTACTAGTAGCTCATGAGTAATGCATAGCAAGACACAAGTTAACTATATTTGTCTTTGGCTAATTAATCAGCAGTATCGAGGCTATGGTAGTTTAATCTTTTGATCATCGGCACTCACCTCAACACAAGCTAAGAAAAACACTGCTGGGAGGGGCCACTGCTGCTGCTGCCTGCAGCTTTGATATGTGTGGATGTGCGCCGCTATGCAGAGACGCGGGGGGGAGAGAGAGAGAGAGAGAGAGAGAGAGGGAGCGCTTCAGAACTCCTGACCTGATATTTAGATACACTATTCAATAAAAATATTTGTTTGACAGGGAAGCTGTGCGCAAACAGGAATATATATTATTATTTTTTCAAAAATAAAAAAGCACCCTCAGAAAAAAAGGGCACTTTCTCTCCAGCAATAAAATGGGCAGGTGCTCGAGCCCCCTTTGATGTCTATGTGTGCATGTGCCTGCGTCCCCTGGTCTGTGTTAGTGTTTCTCTGTGCTGTGTTTCTGTCCTGTTCTATGTGTTTGTTCCATTCAGTTCGTATGTTCCCCACAGGAGTTGCAGATTCAGTCATCAATCAGTCCAATCATCACTTATCACTGACACCTCCCCTCCGTTATCTGGTTCAGCTGATTCCAATCATCCTCCATCCCATAATGCCATTCTGTGCCGTATATCTGTGCACCTGTTTGTAGTGATGGTCAACGCAAGGCATTTAAAACATTTGAGACAATTGAAACATTTGTGTCGAGGCTTCGTGAAACGTTTCGAAACCTAAACTCGACAGTGACACCTGCTGGCAACTTTAATTATGGCACACAACAGTCTTAATTCCACGATGATCAGACCGACGCTGTAACTTGACTGAACTATTCACATCCTTCATCACAAACTGCATAGTTTCGAAACGGGTTGATAATTTTAATTTGTCAATAATGTGGGTTGTTGAATGAAATAGAACTGTCTGAGACAAACACTTTCCTAACATAATGTCATACAAACATCTTGATTTGGAGTGTTTCCAAAACATCAAACTTATGTGAACTTGGCTGATCGGATGAGTGGAAATAAAACTGTATAAAATGTACATTGATATTTTATGGATCGTTGTTTTGAAGGTATGAATTAATGTTTCCATAAGGTGCAGATGGCTCAGTAGTTAAGGAGTCAGACTTGTGGCCAGGAGGTAGCCAGATCGATTCCCGGGTAAGTCAATTGACGTTATATATTTTCCACATTGCTGGGCGATTCATTTTTTTGTCTCACAGGGCAGACAAAAATTCTTGCAGGGAACAGGTTGCAGGGATGGCTAAATGGACCATTGCATGTTAGTATAGGTGAGGGAAGACCCCTCCATATTTGGCCCAGTACACCAATTCAAGACCAGGTAAGCATCTGCTAGGTACCGTTGAACTTTAAGCATAGCATTGGCACTAGCACTCTATATTCTCCTGGTGTCACTGACTCTATTTTCCAGGAGTGACCACAGGTTATTATCGTCACCAAACCCTGGCAATAAAACAAATATAATTTGTAATTGTATAAAGGCCTGCAAACCCTCGCCGGGATACGCAGTTGACGATTTGTGTGTGTCCAATAATAATAAACATCTGATGTCGTTAGTCCATCTTGTGTCTGATGACTAAATCTTGCAATACTCTCACAAATCTCTCAGCCATGGTCTCACGCATTCGAAATGTTCATTTTTTATGCCTCTTTTTATACCCGATACGTCAGTGTTTTTGACAAGTGCGACTCAGATATCGTTCAATGTCACATGACAAAGTGTTTCGACGACACTTTGTCATGTGACCAGCAGTGTTTTTGAAACACATCTCGATACGTTGTAGCGATGCAGTGAGTGTCGAAAACATTAAGACAGTTTCAACACTTGAGTGTCGAGCGCCCATCACTACCTGTTTGTTCACTTTCTAGCTCTCTCTCTCTCGCTGTGTGGAAGGCTGTGTGAAGTAGTAGTGGTATAGTAGTTTTTTGTGAATAACTTGGTAGATTAGTGTTTGTTGTAGGAGTGAGAACTGTCTTTGTTTATTAGTATGAGTGAGAGGCCTAGTAGAGTGAGTGTGTTGTAGTATTTAGTATTGTGTGTTGCCTATTGACATTAATTCCTTGGTTCCTTTCTTTTCACAGGGAGAGAGGAGTAGTTTAGCTCTGCTCCGGAGTATACACTTTTGCACGTAGGGTAACTCCCCTGTCTAGGCACACTAGTTACAATTGGTTGGGCCGCCTACTGTAAGTTTGGGTAAGGCACCTTGATCATGTGCCAGCTTAGTTTATTTGGTGTGTGGGAGATAGAACAGGAAAGAGGGTTGTGGAATTTTGTTATTTTCTTTGCTTTGGTACCACCAGTTCTTCTCATCTCCCTATTTTCTTACCGTGGCTTAATAAAAGCCCAAGTACAACAGTATATTGCTGTCTCTGTGTCCTTCCTTGCACCTATGACCACATACCTCTTTTGCTGACCGAGGGGTGTCATGGTCAGTGGGTTTGACATACCACTCAATTTTTTTGCCAGCGGTTTAGACTGTAATGGCTGTGTGTTGAGTTTTTTTTAAAGGGAACAGCAAATTTACTATGTTATACAAGCTGTACACTCACTACTTTACATTGTAGAACAGTATAGATTATTCAGTGTTGTCACATGAAAAGTTATATTCATATATTTACACAAATGTGAGGGGTGTACTCACTTTTGTGAGATACTGTAATTCCATTTTAGCTTATGCTGATGTCTTAAGATCTTTGTCCATGTGCAGTGTTCAATGCCTTGCTCGCTGCTAGGTAGAGCGCATTCGGACACAGCTATAGAACTGGAGCTAGCTAGCAGGCTAGTTGTTGTAGCTTTTCATAACTGACATTATTTCATGCTAATGACTGCTTACCCATATCATCATACGGTTTCAGTGTGAAATTGTATTTCAGGCTACTCTGACAATCATAAAAAAAGATTATTTCATTTTCATGATTACAACAATAACACAAGCTGGAATGCCATTGGATGGGCTTCGGGAGTTCAGCATCGGTGGTGGTCATAGTTTAAATTATTAACTTTGAGCGCAACAAAGTGCTGCTCTTCAAGAGTTCAGCTCAAAGAGTTTATGCGCATAGGGTAGTAACATTGCTAGGTTGGGAGGAAATGCCTGACCCATAGCAAAGTAATGGCACAGCCGGCGGAGAGCGTTTTTAACACTGGTCATGGACAAGGCCCGTTAGGCACATGTAAAAAAAATTAATTTCTTCATCAACATAAAAATAATTATCTGTAACATGGTATTTCTTTGGCAAATTAATGCTTGGAATGTTTTCAAAATTGCACTTTTCTATTAAAAAGCCACTGGATTTGTGTTTTAAGAAAATACTTTTGTACAGTACTGTATAACTGTAAATATTCAAAGCATCTCGCAGACAGCCTGCTGATGTTGTTAGTAGGTTTTACTAGAGTTAGGTGTGCAGCGAGTGGTCAATTGTTCTTCCTGAGCTACCTGGGTCTGGCCACTTCTCTGGCTAATCTGTTCATTACAGTCTCATGCTTACGAATCCATCACGTCCAAATAAGGTATTTTTACGATAGATGGCTCTTTTACTGCCTTTGACCGATTGGCCAAATTGTCCTGCTTCCCAGTGCATTTGAAAAATGCTATCACTATATCTGAACACGGCATATTAATTTAATCGTTGCCACGCCGACCAAGCCATTAGATTCTAGACTCAATTACTTCAATGGCAGTGACATAACCAGAGACGCAAGAGAGTCGGGACAGAGGTTAAGAGTGGGAGGCCTCCTGCTTCAATTGGCTTCCTCTGAAGACACATGCAAAATAGCCAACAGAGGGGAAGAGAAGCAGAACTAGGGGGCGTCATCTTGCAAGATTTATGTTGCTTTACTTGATCTACAGTTGGTCTATAAAAACAAGGTGTAGCCTAGAAGAAATTATTTTTTATAGTTCTGACTTGTTTGGTCTGTGCATATTTTGTGCAGTATATTTATATATAAATATGGAACCTTTATTTAATCAGGTTGAGTCTCATAGAGACTAAATGTCTCTTTTCCAAGAAGGACCTGACAGCAGTTCCATACAATAAAAACATAAAACATGAGAATTTCTCATTGAACTGTATTTCAAGTATTTGGAGGTGCCATGCATGTTAAAATTCGAAACATTTAACATTATCTTAGTAATTAATTTGTCATTGCACAATATTTTTGCTAATATACTGCAAAACTACTCTCAACTCCACTACTATGCAATTCTAATGCAGCTAGTACCATGTAACAACACTGTCATTATTTTAGTATATACAGTTATTTACAAAGTAGGAGAGCAACTTTTTGTAGTGTTAACAAAAGATAAAATATTATAAAGTACCTGATTCGATACCTTCATTTCAATCAGTCACTTCAAAATTTAAAAACATAACAGAAACATCTAAAAGTCCCTTTTTTTACTCTCAACTTTGCTGTGGAAGCAGAAATGACGGCAGACGTTGGCTCTCCACCAAGATTCATAAAGCGCATACCGTTTAACTTTCTATAAATACCGCAGGACTTGGTCCAAGTTGATCAAGTGTGATTGAATCTGAAATGGCTCCAAAGGACTAAGCCAAGTTTTCTTGAGGGGAATTGCTTCCATACTAGCTTCTGGGAGGGCACCCTTCTGACTCACTAAGAATATCTTCTCTGGAGGAATTGGGAGCCAAAGTCACAGTGGTGTTGCAGCATTAACATTATTAGTCCTTTATTGTATGAATTTCCCAATATCAAAGGCTATTTCATTTATATTTATTTAGTTCTATGTATTATGGTATATCCTGTTATAGTCTAATATATTGTTGTATTACTCAAGACTCTGTAGAGAGCAACAGTATGGCCCAGCTTTTCAAAATTAATCTGACCAGATTTGAGCTATCAATAAGATTAAATGCAATTAAGGGATACATAAACACGTCTATGGTTTTAACCCTGTTTTGTTCACACAGTTGAAGCATGAAAATAAAAACATTTCCACAGGGATTGATACCAATGAGATCGATATACTCCAGACGAGACACATTAACAAATGCGCACCTGACGTGAACAGTGTTTGTAGTATGTAAGAAATTAATATTTAGCATAATGGTAAAACATATAAAGAGGTAAGTTGTGACTTCAGCTTTTTTGAAAACGGAACACAAATAAAATGCAGTTTTAATGCAGGTTTGAATGGCATGTCAGGACATTTAACAATAATTTGCAATGATCTGATATTGACTATAGGGTAAATGCAAGGTGATATAGGCTATGTAATTATTTAGGTAGAAATAATCTTAGAAAACCATTCCAATGTTGCTCAATTAGAAATATTATTATTAGAATGTGAATTATACCAGGTTGGACAGAAGGTGAAATGCTGTCGCATTGCAATTGTCTGTAGACAGTAGCTCTAGAGAAAATGGTTGTATGATCTTCTTGACCTGAGATTTATATATACCAATTCAAATGTGCAAAATTGTTTTAGCACATAAGAGTTTTGCATTTGTGGAAAAAAGTTAAGCCGCAAGCCCTGCATCTGCATATTCATTTATGCAGTCCCGGCATTATGGGTGGGCTTTAGGGGGTCGGGCCCACCCCCAGTCAGCTGACGAGCTTGTCACTTTTTTTGAACTGACGAGCCTATCACCAATCCCACCTTTTGTTTTGTATCACATTTTTTATCCATAGGTTACCATAATAAAAAAATACATCTAGTTTTGTATATACCTAAATCATGAATAAAATAAAAGTGTCTGTTCTTAAGTTTATTAAAATAATTGTAAATGGATTGTGTAGTACAGTATTTAGTAGGCTATATCTAATTGGCATTATGTAGGCTATTGTCAAAGTTAATTATTTTGTGTTGTTATGTTTTGTTGTGAGGTGATGAGACTAACAATTTTACAGTATTTCGGCCCACTGCTGCACAGCCCATTTTCTTGAAATGTCGCTCCTGCAGTGGAGAAACAGCTGTTTATTTTTTTCTTGTTAATGTAGATTGTAAAATCATCATTCTGTATGTTGTATGTAAAAACATGAATAAATAAATAACAAGTACCAAAAGCCATGTAGAATAATCAGCATAATTTTGCATTTAGATTGTAGTTGACTAATGCGCACCATAGCCTATAGGATTCCGGTTCAATGGGTTAATCTCAAAGGCAATATCTCTCTGTGTCTTACATTTTTGTATTTAATGAAAATCAAGGATAGCCTAATTATTATGTTTAATTTTGTCCAATGTATCTGTTTACTTTTAATTGAATGAAAAACTATATGCTACTAACACATCGGTATTAGCCTATTAACGGAAGAGGGGCCGCAACCAACATTTTGAAGATAGGATACTAGTCTTTCCCCAACTTAGATTTTCTTTGGTCAACCAACACTTGACTGATCTCTGACAATTGACTAGTAGACATTTTGAAATGTTTTTTTCTTCAATAAATGACACAATGAATGTTTTTAATTAATCCATTTTGTTTTATGCTTTACTGCACTGTTGGAAAAAATAATCAGGAACAAATACATAAGTAAAAATGGTGATTGACAAGACAAACATAAATGTATCTCAATGAACAGTATAGTTGCTGGCCTTTTCAGATTCAGCCACTATCAAATGATTCCTAATGTTAAGCCTCATAGTTGTTGCTGAATGCCAATATTATTACAATGTGTGTAGCCATCTCATGTTCTACCAATATAAAAATGTTTAACTGGCAAATCAGCAGAGCATGTCAATTAAATGGCGCGTGCTGGATGGAGCCTATTTCAGAACCACAGACCACAACATTCACTTTGCTAAAAGTGCCAGAGTAGTGGGGAACTGTGTGTTAGCGAGAAATAATTGCTTGTCTGGACAGGATAAGATAACATTTCATTTAGATGTGATATCTTTAACCTAGATTCATCAAATTTTTAACTTAAATTTTGGGAATAATCCTGCGATCTTTGTCTCTGGACATACACAAAGATTCACACATAACTGTTTGACTAGGAAACAACATATAATGACTTCATTGTGATTAGATCATTCAAACTTGAACTAAGGCTGACATAAGTGTTAAAAGCTTTTGGCTGATTGGGAAATCAAAAAAATCATATTGTTCAAAAATAAATTGCATGATGGTTTGAAATGGTAAAAAAAAGAAATAATAAGAACATTAGAAATTGAACATCCAATTATTATGGGCGTTATCTGACATTAAGCATTTCTGCTTTATTAGAGTCTATTGTAAGGAAAAAGCTTAACATGAAAAAGCTTAACGTGGTTTAATGTACCTAAACAACGATCAATAAAAACAAAAACTTGTTTGGAAGGTTATGAGGAGCAATATGAGAGAGAAATTTGGTGATGATTGATAATTGTTTAGGTATAATAAGCCACGTTAAGCTTTTTCACATCAGGACATAAAACTCATGAGAACCGTGGAGAGTCAACCCCCAGCCGCTCCGGCTCACATTGACTGAAGTATCTTTTTTGGTTTTCCTCTCTGTGTTTGCCATGATTTCTCAATCAATTAATATTAATTTGGGGGCATTTCACTTACTATTTATGGCCATCTATTTGTGTGACATGAAGCCACAAAAACTGTGCCACATTAGAGTTGATTGTGATTTATTAAGGGAAAACGGCGTAGGACGTGCGTGTGCGCACGGTTTTATAAATCAGAATATTTATCTGCGTATGCACGTCCTATGTTTCCTCCGTACGCCACTTCTGACGCAAATCCACTGCAAAGTATTATAAATGAGGCCCCAGGTGAATGCAATTAATGAGGTAGACCTGAAAACCAGCAGGCTCCGGACCTCGTAGTGTACATACAGTATGATTTGAATATTCTTGGAGCCTATATACTGTATAAATTCTTGTATTTTGGAATCAATGGAAAAAATTGAGGTAATTATGTTTTTTGAATAGTCAACGTCATAGACTTATGGCAGTAACTGTAGTGGAAACTTTATTTTGTAATGTTTGGTGAGTTATGGCACTTTTCTGTTAGAATTTGCCATGTTACAGAGCCAGACAAGACTTTGCGGATGGCCCGCACATTCTCACATCTGCTCAAAAGTTTCCGTGACGGCCCGCACATTCTCACGTCAAGTTAACTTTTATACATCACACCCTGTATGTGAAAACAAGCGTACACAAGCTTTAGGTGCGTACGCAATGTTTATACATCAGGGCCCCAGTCGTTCACTCTCTCAAACATAATATATTTTTATTATTATACGATATGTCTTGTACCCAGATCCAATACAGCCTAAAGGTAGACATTCATTGCTGAGGAGACTCTTTTCCCTCACATTTATCAAGAATGAGAGTGGAGTTAGCAGCCTACCAGAGTATCAGAGCTGTGGATTTAGACAGCGCTGGAGGAGGTCAGGGCTAGCCAAATCTTCCACCCACACAGCTTGCCCCAACGTTTCCATGATTAAATGTAATTTCCTTAATGTTCCCAGGATGAACAACAGAAAACCAGCAAGTGCTTGGCTGCTCTTACAAGTCAAGTGGCACTTTCCATGGGCTTTAAAATAATGCCATGTCCCTAAATGTGAGTATGGCATTTGTTTGAGTCCCTTATTTGTTGTGTGTGTGTGTGTGTGTGTGTGTGTGTGCTGATCTCCAAATAAATCACCACCCCTAATTGTAACTTCAGAAACCTAATTTTGGCATGCCGTAATAACAGAGCTATACAGTGCCTTGCGAAAGTATTCGTCCCCATTGAACTTTTCGACCTTTTACCACATTTCAGGCTTCATACATAAAGATATGAAACTGTAATTTTTTGTGAAGAATCAACAACAAGTGGGACCACCTGAAAATAGGGACCAAATTTTACAACAATTATTGTGGCTAAATTCCCATATACTAGTTGATAAAAAGCCTGTATACTTTGACAGGATGTTTGGAAAAGGAATAATGTTTGTAAGTGACATTATAAATGAAGCCGGGGGAGTGATGCCTTACATGCAGTTAACAAAAACGTATGGTGATGTATGTTCTCTACAAAAATATAATCAATTAACCGCAGCAATACCATATACTTGAAGAAGAAAAAAAAAGGGGGGGAAAGGTCTGATCTTGTCTGTCAACCATGTATTAAAGATCTCACATGGATGAGGAAAATACGGATAAACAAAGAAATATATAAATTCCATCTAATAACAAAAAAACTGGTTGCTTTTCCATATAGACTACAAAATAGCTGGAAATGAATTTTTGATGTTCCGATCCCATGGCATAACGCATTTGTATTAATACGTAAAACAACACCAGACTCAAAAATTAGAATATTTCAATACAAGTTATTATACAAAATATTGGCAACAAATAAAAATCTATATAAGTGGGGAATACAATCTTCCCAGCTCTGCAGATTTTGCTCTGAGGAAGCAGAATCTATAGATTATCTTTTTTGGTACTGTCCTTATGTTGCTTGTTTTTGGTCACAGGTAAATGAATGGATGAATAAATGCAATATTTGCTTTGAATTGACGTTACAAATAGCAATGCTTGGAGACTTAAAATGTAGTAGTCAGGCAATAAATAATTTGATAATTATTTTGGCAAAAATATTTATCTTTAATTCCAAATTGGTGGAGTCATTGAGAATAGAAAGTTTTTATAATCATGTAAAGCATCACAGTAGAGTAAAAATTTATATGGCAAATAGTAACCCAATATGGCTTTGGTTAAAAGATAGATGGACGGTGTTGGGTGTGGATGAGGTGTGGAGCAAGTGAAACTGGAATATGTAAAACGCACAAGATTTGTAAATATTGTAAATAACACAAAATGTATAAGCTAGAGATAATATTAAAATGGCACAGGTAATTGGTCTCAACATTTGGTC
>JACXGM010010275.1:13887-26752 GCA_016801145.1 Umbra pygmaea | reverse complement strand
ACTGATGACTGATTACTAATGCGGAATACAGCACTGATGACTGATTACTAATGCGGAATACAGCACTGATGACTGATTACTAATGCGGAATACAGCACTGATGACTGATTACTAATGCGGAATACAGCACTGATGACTGATTACTAATGCGGAATACAGCACTGATGACTGATTACTAATGCGGAATACAGCACTGATGGCTGATTACTAATGCGGAATACAGCACTGATGGCTGATTACTAATGTGGAATACAGCACTGATGGCTGATTACTAATGTGGAATACAGCACTGATGATGGGCGCATGGTTTTCATCAGCTGACGCTGGCTGAGACTACGTTTCACTCAGGTTCTCCGTCTGAATGGCTTTGCTATTAAATGGAATATTAAGTAATGTACTTACAGCAACATTTCCCTTTAGGCTGTGAATTGCGAAGCTGAGGTTCTGTTTATTGGAACCCATACCACAATACAGCATAGACCTCAGCCAGTCATTCAGATCTTCAAGAAACTGTGGAAATGATTTCTTAGCGGATTCAACTGAGGTAAAATCACTAATAACCAGAGTTTTGAGACAATTATTATTAAAACCCCTCAGGGCCATGCTAGTGTAAATGGCAGCAGACTAATCTAAGGTACATCTGTTTAGCTGGTGAATATTAACACTTCTACTCCTGAATTATGTATAAGGCGTACTCAATTAGCAACCTCTGTGCATGCACACACACACACGCACACACACACACACACACACACACACACACACAGACACACACACACTCACACACACTCACAGACACACACTCACAGACACACACTTACCACCTTTGGTATGCACACATACATTAACCTTCAAGGTACATTACCTTTCAAGAGAAGCACATCAATGTTTTCCCTTACCCCTTGATGTTCCTGCAAATCATAATCTGATAATTAAATTGAACACTGTGGCTGTTAAATTTTACACTTGGAAGCATTCATATTACCTCTATAAAGTGTTGAATTTAGAGACTGTGTTTTCATACAGCATCTTATCTACTTTAGAGATATGAAGCAAATAGGCAATCATAATTTTAAAAAATATATTTCAAAGGTTCTTTTTCACTCAAAATTCCATTATGTAGAATCAGTCATTGTTGACCAGGCTGCTGTCATGGTGATATGTAAGAAATGTACAAAGCAAGACATTTGGACATGTGTACATTTCCGAAGCCATGGAAACGTAAAGCCTCAGAAGTTTACGAAATGTCAAAGGTTCAGTTTACCTTAACCTAAGCCCAACCTTAACCTCACCTTGTCCTAACCTTAACCTCAATAACGTAGCATGTTATGCCTGAACTAAACGTTCCCCAAGTACTTTGTAAATTGTAACCGATTGGTCTATTCTTGGAAATGTTCCGGTAGAACAGCAAATGAATATGTACGAAACTTCTCATTTCAATGACCGTATCATAAATCTGTCTGCGTAATGCAGCAACATTTCCATTATGTACGGTTACCCACATATTGCCATGACAACACGTAGTGTTGACAGAATATTTGATTTATTGACTGTTTGGTTTTGAACGACTAAATATTTAGTCCAAAAACTGACAGAAGGGCTATCTATCTAACTCTACTATATTGTTTTTGATAGCTGCAGCTAGATTTTAAGTTGTCATTCGGTCAACTGGAAAGAATGTTAATCGCGATAAAGCTAATTTTAGCTCAGAGGTTGTGCCTAAATGTCTGTGGATGTTTGATTAGGACTGTTTGGACTAGTAATTATTTTCATCAGTTATTCACTGAACTATCAATTCATTGAAGAGTCTGTTGTTTATCCACCTCCATGCCAACTTGCCATAAAATGCTCCCAAGATCTTTACTCAATGTCATCAGAAAAAAAATGGAAAGGTTGCTATAATCCCAAGCTGTCAAATATCTGTTAATCTGTTGCAGAACAAGATACATCATCCAGGACATTGCTACAAATGGGGAAATGTTATGAGTAAACTCATCTGTTAAAATCAAAGTTAACAAATTAAATGAGGTTGTTGCAACTTTGAAGTTTAACTGCATATTAACACATATGTACTTAAATTCACTACTAAGGATAGTAGTGGCTTAGGACTGACTACAACCCTCTATTTAGGGTAAAACACATTCACAGATGCACCCTAGGACATCTTCAAATGAATAAACATACCCTGATAAACAGGTGTACAGAGTGATCTTGTATCTGAATTTCCCGTAATTGGCTGCAGCTCCTGTCCCATCTTTCCCCCTTTCAACTCTCGCTGTCTCCCCTCTTCTCCTCCCCCATGTCTTCCTCCCTTGATATGAGTAGTTATTAAAGCCTCTCACAGCTAAAAGCTAGATGCTGAGAAACTAATGCGTGGACATTTTTGTCATGATACACCTTCAGACCGCAAGTGCAATACAACTGTCTTCTTTTTCTACAGCCTTGCACCTCATTTAGTATTATTTCTCCAAAGTCTTGCTCCTCCTTTAGTATTGTTTCTCCACAGCCTTGCTCCTTGAGTACTGTTTCTCTACAGCCTTGGTCCTCCTTTAGTATTGTTTGTCCACAGCCTTGCTCCTTTAGTACTTTTTCTCTACAGCCTTGCTCCTCCTTTAGTATTGTTTTCTCCACAGCCTTGCTCCTCATATAGTATTGTTTCTCCAGAGCCTTGCTCCTCCTTTAGTATTGTTTCTCCAGAGTCTTGCTCCTCCTTTAGTATTGTTTCTCCACAGCCTTGCTCCTCGTTTAGTATTGTTTCTCCACAGCCTTGCTCCTCCTTTAGTATTGTTTCTCCACAGCCTTGCTCCACCTTTAGTATTGTTTCTCCACAGCCTTGCTTCTCCTGTAGTTTTGTTTCTCTACAACCTCGCTCCTTCTGAGTGTGTATGTGTCTCTGTGAGAGCGAGCGTGCACATAATGTAGACGTGCACATGCGGTGCAGTGAGAGGACACGTTAGTCTGCGTCTTGTGTAGGATTACTAAGAAATTGGAGGAGATTGGATTCTTGCGCGTTCTCTTGTAAGATATGCATGACTTAGAATTGATCGCCAAAAAATGCCTTTTCAGGCCTTAGTCTTGATATCCATCGAAAGATGCTTAACTTCCGCCTAGGGCTGGAAGCACGCCAGCTTGTTTTGCATTTAGATTGCATCCATTTTTCTGTCCCTACAAAGTTGTGTGAGTAACAATCATTTCCTTCCAACCAGCAGAAATGCCTACTGGGTTCCAAATGGCATCCTATGCCCTACAATTTCCATTAGTTAGAACCAGAACCCAGCTGGTCCAGATGTAGGGCTGGTTTCCGGTATCTTTTCTAAGTAAGGACTACCTACGGTATTATACATATTAAACATATTCAAAGGCTGTGAGTCATTCAAAACCTGCTGCGGCAATGTTTTACGCAATGCATTTATTTACAAAATGCCTCTTGTTCCCACATTGTTCTAGTGCTTAAAAGGAAATGCTTATGTAGTAGTGCTGTTGTTATACGCAAGAAATATATTTACTTTGATGGCTAACTACAATGCAAAATGGATGGGCCGCTACACTATCAGGGAGACAAAATCTTCAATAATTTAGTGCATCTTTAGTGTCACGCTAGTGAATTATCCCCAGTGATTGCCACTCATTTGGCAAATTATATCTGTGATGGCAGGCTTTTTTACTTTTGGAATCAACAGATTGCCTAAAAAGTGTTATTATCAGTATCCAGACTCTACTTTTGGGCTAACTCCATTTAGTTGACTGGTTGGTTGGTCGTTTTTTGTTTGAATTCATTCAGCAGTCGAAGTTATAACTTTTATTCTGTTACTAATTCCCACTTGTGTGATATGATTTATTCATTGCGGAGGCCATTGGTCTGTCGCAGCGTATCAGTCCAATCCTTGGATTTTGAAAGCGGGTTGTGAGCGCAGTTGAGTTCTCACTGACAGATGTGACTCATTTCAAAAGAAATGTAATGCATTATTTAATGGGCTACAATATAGCTGTAATACTTTACTGAAGATTGTTAATTTCTAGTTTTGCCTGACAACTAATTAGACCACCAAATAAATGATGTATAAATTATTAAACATGTTGATCTACTGCAGACATACTGTATCTTTGCCAGAACAACAACGCTATTTCATGAACCATTGACATAGTTGCTTTGGGTATGGTCAAATTCACTGCCTAGTCAGAAATGTAATATCTTAAAATATTTGAGTCTGCTAACAAGCACTTCCTTACAAAGTGATACCAAAGGCAGAAGTGAGTATCTATTGTCAAAAGACCTACAGTATTTTGCATGCAGGAACAGCTGCACAATAGGCTAGTTTTGCATAGTGATATATTGCCAGATAATGTGTGTAAAAAAGTGACAGGAATTAATGGAGGTCTAAACTAAAAATCTAAAAAAGTACATTTATGTTTGTATGCAGGTTCTTTGAAGCACCCGCTGTCTTACATTTTAGTGATTTAGCAGACTCTACTGTTAAGTACAGGGATATTCTCCCTGAAACAACTTATGGAGAAGTGCCTTGTCCAAGGACACAATGACATTTGGCACACCCAGCAATCGAACCGGCAACCTTCACCCAGATTGAGCTCTGATTTAGATTATCTTGACTAAAATAATATAATCCTGAGTCATATGATAGACATAATTCAGTACACTTTAAAATCATTCCAGAATTTCAGGGCATAGTTATTTTTATCAAAACAGGGAGTGTCTATTATTAGGACAAAAATGATTCACAATGTCAACCAATCGATTAACCAGGAAAATCCATCAAAAGATCTCTCTTTCTTTATTTAGTCACCTTCAATCAGTTGTCTTCATTTAGTCACCATTAATCAGTTGTCTTTATTTAGTTACCTTTTATCAGTTGTCTTTATTTAGTCACCTTCAATCAGTTGTCTTCATTTAGTCACCATTAATCAGTTGTCTTTATTTAGTTACCTTTTATCAGTTGTCTATATGCACATCTTATAGCCTGAAACTGGGAATCCATTTTAGTCAGTTCTCTTCAACTCACTGTGTATTTCTGTTTGTGTACCTGAGGGGTTGGGATAACACAAACTGTTTGAACTAAATAATATCAGGTGATCTCATTTTACGAACCTGTCATTGATCCATGTGCAATCATAATGTTGTGTCAGATCAGGATTCAGAGCTGAAATGAAGTAAAGCTCGTGTGATTTTCACAGCTTTGTCAGACATCAGTATGGGTTACACCAACCTGCCTTTAATATCCCAGTGACAGTTCCAGCAGTCTATAGTCACACAGTAATCCAACTTCAAATCCACCCAGGACCTGAGCGAATGTAGAGCCATGCCTTAGTGAACAAATCTCCTCTAATACACCTCTGGATGTTTTGAGAAAGTTCTGGAATTACCCACACCCGAGGAGAACGTATAATCAGTATTCCCACATCACTGATTTGAGACGTATGGAGAATTGTTTGTTTGACATCACACTGAGTGTTTTATAATGCCACAAATAGTTTGCGTAGAATGGTATTTGATGTCACAGGATGTATTTTGTGAGGTCAAATAGAATGATAAGTCACATCACACTGAGAGGAATAAGATGTCAGATGGAATGGTTGATGTCTTGTGACGTCACTGAAGTGAATGAGGTGAAACACCTCTACAAAGGCATGTCCATAACAAGAATGACATAAACATGTTTTCTGTTCTCTCATTAGATAAGAGACCCCTTACATTTTCCTGCTTTCCCTCTAACATCACATGCATTCTCCTTCACTTCCCCGTGACACATCCTCCCTCCGTACCTCCCTCCCTCTTGATGCAATGTAATTACTCCGGGTGCGATCATGTCTTACACTTGGAGCCTTACAGATGTCAGAAACAGCAGCTTGCTGTCGATTTCTATTCATCACTTGTTTATATGCAGGTTTGTCAGTTAGCACCTTTAGCAAAATTATTGCACTTTGTGCCACAGGCACACACAAAACCATATATAATTTACTATATTACGATGACTTATACATTAGCCTATGTGCATGCATGTGCGGATATGTGCCTGTGTGCATGCATGTTTTATAAGTGCGTTTGTGTGCATGTGCGTGCGTGCATGTGCGTTTGTTTGTGTGTGTGTGTGCATGTGGCAGGTCAAGCCATCGTAGACAGGATGTATATTGAGGCTACATTGCAGGAATGATAATTGTATTCTTCGTAGAGTAATGGTTTCTGGTCGGTTTTAAGGACTTTAAAGGCTATACGTTATTGTCCTATCAGCGTGATGAATTCAATGGCTAGGAATTTCATTATTTGAGCAGCTTTTGACATTAAAGTCTACCTAAAACCAGAATGTGCTTTGTTGACTTACCAAGCTAGGCTAAGGCTAACACATCTGTTCTTTTACTCACGTAAGTGTTGTAGTAAGCTAGTAAACATGGTTGGTTATGTTGTCTGTTGGAATCATGAATACGTTTCTGGCAGCAAATATGTTACATTATAGCCATGATTTCTAACGCCTGTAGGGAATTTGTGACATAAATCATGTAGGCTACATTATAGGAAACAGGGTGCTATTTGTGACGTAAATCATGTAGGCTACATTATAGGAAACAGGGTGCTATTTGGGACGTAAATCATGTTTTTGTTAGTCAAGGACATGGAGCGGATCGTCTCACAGAGATGAAAACAGGGCACTGGTAGACGTGTTTGTCATCTGAGAGGGAGCATTAGTACCTACCTGAGTTTCTCTCTATCCCACTCTTTACTTTGCTTCTGTGCCAATTATGGATGGAAAAATATGCATTCTTTTACAGTTAATGTTTTATAATATACAACATAATATTACTTACTATTTCATTTCTTTTCCCACACAAACATGTTTACAGTTGTGCTCAAAGGTTTGCATCATGCAGAGTCTTTGGTCATCTTCCATGAACTGCACATTTGAGATCTCCCCAGAGTGGTTCTTAAGGTCAGGAGACTGTGATGGCCACTCCAGAACTTTCACCTTGTCTGCTGTAACCACTGTGTGGTCCACTTGGCCTTGAGCTTAGGGTCATTGTCATGCTGGAAAGTCCACCACCGAAAGCGCCTACAATGGGCACATGAGGATCAGAACTGGACCAGGGAGCAATGGAAGAAGGTGGCCTGGTCTGATGAATCACATTTTCTTTTACAGGATGTGGATGGCCGGGTGTGTGTGCATCACTTTCCTGGGGAATACATGGCACCAGGATGCACTATGGGAAGAAGCTGGCGGAGGCAGTGTGTTGCTTTGGGCAATGTTCTGCTGGGAAACCTTGGGTCCTGCCATTCGTGTGGATGTACCTTTGACACATACCTACCTAACCACTGTTGCAGACCATGTACACCTTTTCATAGAAATGGTATTCCCTGGTGGAATTGGCCTCTTTCAGCACAGGTTGCTCTCGTGTCGATACAAAACAAGACATGTCTACATTTCCGGAGAAAAGTCTGTTTACCTAACCCTAACCTTAACCTCACTAATCTAGCATGTTATACCTGAACTAAATGTTTCCCAAGTGCTTTAAATTGTAACCGAATTGTCTATTCTTGGAAATGTTCCAGTTGAAAATCAATTACGTATGGTTACCCACAAATTGCCATGAGAACAAGTAGTACAGCAGAATAATGCGCTTTGCCACAAAGCAAAAATTTTACAGGAATGGTTTGAGAAACACAACAATGAGTTAAAAGTGTGGCCTCCAAATTCCTCAGATCTCAATCCAATCGAGCATCTGTGGGATGTACTGGAATAACAATTCCGATCCGAGGAGGTCAAATGGAGTTCATGCCTCAGTCAGAGCTGTTTTGGTAGCAAATGGGGACCTATATAATATTAGGCAGGTGGACATAATGTTATGGTTGACCAGTGTATATGACAATTGCAATTAGATGGATCGTTAGTGAATTGATTAATGCAACTCTGTCATTTGATTATCACAGTTTGCCCTTTTAAATATGGTAATTTATGTTGATAGTCAGAACGGAGCAAGATTTGTGTCTTTGACAGGTCATCCTATTAGGATAAGGGCCAAGGGATTTTTGTGTGATCATTGGGTTACACTTTATTTGGAGAGTCTGACATTCCATCTGTATGTGCTCTACAGATAGTTTGTTGATGATATGACTATCAACAAACTATCAACAAACCATCTGTTGATAAGCAACTAATTGTGTATTTTAAGGGTAGGGGTAAGTTTAGAATATGTTTTAGGGTAATGGTTAAAATGTTGTTGACAGTATGCAGATAATATGTAGAGCATCTAGAGATGGACTCTCAAAATAAAGTGTTACCGATCATTGCTAATCAGGAAACCAGTTATTGTTCCTATGTCCTTCTACAGCTGGTCACTATCCTTTGCTTAAGGAACAGATTAAGCATCAATGGTATGTTTTGAGTTGAACGAATATGTAAGTTTTGCTTTTAGAATGTCACTGTCTTTTGTCTTGGAACAAATTTCTGGATTTCAATGTGGCTTCAACCACAGTAAATCTAAATGTTGTTAAATTACAGTAGGTCCATAGGATTTAAAAACTGTTTTTCCCATTCCCACTCTGTGCCATACACATGTCATCTCCTCTGCTCCGTTTGAACCATGAATTTTATTATCACACTTAAAACAGTTTTCATTGTAGAACCATGCATACATAAACACATTTACACTGTGCATGTAATTTGAGTGGAGAAACCACATTTATTCTTTGTGTTCAAGGGAATCACCAACCATCATGACCAGACTGAGAATCTAAATAATTTCAACACGTCAGATTTACACACAAGTGGTGGTGGAGAATGACTTTAGATATCTCAAGGGAAACTATAGATGCCTGATGAAGCTAAATGATGTGGACAGTCTGACAGTGTCGCAGCTTTCTTCATTCTTTGTAATGGGGGAGCTGAGCAGAGAATACGTTCTGACATAACTGACAATGAGAGGGCCTGACATTTTTATAATGCAGAGGCAGCCATCTTGTGAACTAGAAAACAGCCGCACTGTGCGGTTCACATATGCATTTTCCCATGTCAACATTTGAATGATTGTTGCAAAAAAAGCAAACCAATCCATTCTAAAAGCTTTAACAATACCAAGGTATTTTCTTTCCATGTGAAAACATAATTACAGTTTTAAAAAACAGAATATATAATTCATATCATGTATATGATAATTTATGCCTGTATTTTTCTGTCTTCATATCATTTTCTAAAATGTCCAGATCAAAAGGCCTTTAAAAATGTATCTTAAATCAATTTATTTTTTTAGTCAAAGAGGGATAACCAACTGACATCTTATTTATTATAAGTAACAAATGAAATTACAAAGTCAGTGACTGCAAACAGCACAATAATAAGAACAGATTATACATTGTTTTTGTAATTTATGTATAATGTTAACAGTTAATGAATGAGAATCAAGCCCTGTGGAACTCCTTTATGTCCATGGGGAAACTAGATATTGTGAAAAATAGGTATTCTAGTTACATTAAAGTTGTTAATAATGACTTAATACATAAAGTGTGAAACATTCCTCCACCATCTCCACAACACGTGCTAGTGTGAGTTTGAAGTGGTGAAAGTATGTCTAGGTCTGCTGCATGGCAAAATAGATTTTCCATTTATTCCATTTGGGGTTGACAGTCTGTGCTCACCCCTGCATTGGGTGGCTGAACTGAAGACTGTGGAAACATTTGTTTGAACATTCTTGTGAGGAATGAAAAGCAAAAATAAAATGAAATAAAAACAGGGGCTCCTACTTAACATTTTACTTGTGGAGACAACTGGTTTTCAGATGTTGTTCACAGTAGGCCTGGTCCATGTAGGCCTGGTCCATGTAGGCCTGGTCCATGTAGGCCTGGTCCATGTAGGCCTGGTCCATGGAATCCGTACAGACAGGACATCTTTTCAGCATCACTGTAGATACTACCTCAAGATCACCTTTCCCTAATAATTGATATTCACTCTGGAAGTGTCCAGAGAAAAACACATCACATCATTTTAGTAAGTTCTCTGGCCTTTTGTAGGCAACTAACAGCAGGAGGGTAAATGGAATTGCTTCATGCGAGGAGAGGAATTTTTTACTAATGCAGTGTAATTATAGGCCACACGACAAACATTCGACAAACAATACACTGTAAACATATCTGTGATAAAACTGTAAAAAGCACACATTTGTTGCCAGTAATTGTTTAATTATTTTATGGACATTTCCTTCAAGACAATAAGAGAAAATACTTTATAAAAACAGTAGATGTTCATAAAAAAGTAATATCACATCTGTGTGTTAACACACATTTACTGTGTTTATAAAGTAGTTTCTGTTATTGTCTTGAAGGAAGTGTAGGTAAAATAATAGAACAAGTGCTGGTATATTTGTACAGTGTACTTTTCTAACATTGTTGACATTCATACTGATAGCACTTAACTCTTTCACCTTTCTTGTAGCCTCTTCGTGCTGCTATCTCAGGGCTCCTGGCCGCCCGACGCCTTCGGGAAGTCAGCTCCAGATCTACACAGTAAAAGCTAGCATTCAAAATTGGAATTTAATGTATGAAAGTGATCCTACTTGTGTATTATGCACATATAAACAACATATTACTCATCCAGCCTGTAATAGGAGGTTTAGGGCATTATTTTCAAAACCCACACTGCATCTATAACTACCATTTTCTCTAAAGCCTACTGTATGTGAACTGTGACCCTTGAACTTCAGCCGACTGCACATAACTTGCTGACTGATCGCCTAATTTTCAGGCGCACTGCTATTACTTATTGTTTTGGTAATCATTCCCAGACTTGGAATGAGAGTAGTTTGATTTCTGATAGATGTTAATAAAGCTTCCCCAGATCTTACAGCAGCATTTGTAGGCAGCGTGCGTGTCAAGTGACTCTATTGTAACTCGAGACAAAGTCTGTTGCCAGGACAAGAACAATGTTGTGGAATAGTTCTGCGGAGTTACTCGAGGAAAGAAAGGGTTAGTTCAAAACCCGATCGCACTTGAGATATAATACTATTGTTTCTGGTTCAAACGTTACACTTTTTTGATATGTCAGGGATGTGTTTTCTATATCTGTTCTCCTCAAATTGTAGAGGCAGTTTTGTGGACATCTGACGTCACCAGCCTGCATAAACTTTGTGGATTTCCTGGTGTCTGGCAGAGTTAGTAACTGTCGATCTGCTGTCAATGACAATGTGATCATTTTGCCATATTAGGAACTTCCACGTCACCCATAATAAACTGTTGGTGAATCAGCAAAAACCATGGATTCTACAGAGAATATATTGAGAGATTAGACAGTTAGACATAAAAAATATAACTTTGGGAAAAAATTATCTAGCACCCATTATGATGATTTATTTATGTGAAAAAGAATCATTGATTTCTTTCTGCTAAAGTTTTCAATTGCTCCTTATCTTAGAGAATAATTCCTTACCAAACATTCAGCGAATCTACTTTCATAGTTACATGTGCCAAGGATATAGATATTTTAATTCAGAATAGTATGTTGATGACAGTTATACACATTTGATATTTGGCATGTTCTTGACAGAGGGTTTTCTGCTAAGTGCTATATTGTCAAAAGCTTTGTTAACAACTTCTTTTGTGAACCATCTACGTATTACAGTACTATGCACTACGTATGTTCTGGGTAGACCAGGTTAAGAGGCCTGACAAACTGTCAGAAGGCAAAAAATTATGCTTATTATGATGCTTCATCATGTCATATTTAATTTATTGACAATATACTGGTCCTTCTCAAGAAATTAGCATATTGTGATAAAGTTCATTATTTTCCATAATGTAATGATAAAAATTTAACTTTCATATATTTTAGATTCATTGCACACCAACTGAAATATTTCAGGTCATTTATTGTTTTAATACTGATGATTTTGGCATACAGCTCATGAAAACCCAAAATTCCTATCTTAAAGAATTAGCATATCATGTAAAGGGTCTCTAAACGAGCTATTAACCTAATCATCTGAATCAACTAATTAACTCTAAACACGTGCAAAAGATTCCTGAGGCTTTTAAAAACTCCCAGCCTGTTTCATTACTCAAAACCGCAATCATGTGTAAGACTGCCGACCTGACTGCTGTCCAGAAGGCCATCATTGACACCCTCAAGCAAGACGGTAAGACACAGAAAGACATTTCTGAACAAATACGTTGTTCCCAGAGTGCTGTATCAAGGCACCTCAGTGGGATGTCTGTGGGAAAGAAAAAGTGTGGCAAAAAACGCTGCACAACGACAAGAGGTGACCGGACCCTGAGGAAGATTGTGGAGAAGGACCGATTCCAGACCTTGGATGACCTGCGGAAGCATAGACTGAGTCTGGAGTACAAACATCCAGAGCCACCGTGCACAGGCGTGTGCAGGAAATGGGCTACAGGTGCCGCATTCCCCAGGTCAAGCCACTTTTGAACCAGAAACAGCGGCAGAAGCTCCTGACCTGGGCTACAGAGAAGCAGCAATACAAAACAACAACAAATTTTGCATGTCATTCGGAAATCAAGGTGCCAGCGTCTGGAGGAAGACTGGGGAGAAGGAAATGCCAAAATGCCTGAAGTCCAGTGTCAAGTACCCACAGTCAGTGATGGTCTGGGGTGCCATGTCAGCTGTTGGTGTTGGTCCACTGTGTTTTATCAAGGACAGGGTCAATGCAGCTAGCTAACAGGAGATTTTGGAGCATTTCATGCTTCCATCTGCTGAAAAGATTCATGGAGATGAAGATTTCATTTTTCAGCACGACCTGGCACCTGCTCACAGTGCCAAAACCACTGGTAAATGGTTTACTGACCATGGTATTACTGTGCTCAATTGGCCTGCCAACTCTCCTGACCTGAACCCCATAGAGAATCTGTGGGATATTG
>JACXGM010010274.1:0-26510 GCA_016801145.1 Umbra pygmaea | reverse complement strand
CTAAACTTCTACGCTCTTAGACGCGGCATAGAATACATTAACATAAACAAGTATATGAACAACAGTCGCCTCAACTTTAAGCTACACATGCATACTCACAGGAATTAATGTACATATCCCTGGGAAGAACAACCATCAACTGAACATGTCCCTACCATTAATCCATAACAGGGAATAACTTAGACAGATAATCCTCAATGCCCAACACCTCTCCCTAGCTTGGTCAGCCTGTATACAGTGAACTAACAAACAGAATAATAGAACATGGGTGAGCGTAATCATACTCATTAGAACTACAAGACACAGCCTAAACAAACCTAGCAACTGCCAAGCCAGAGAGGTGTCGCACGAACTTAAAGGGACATATACACATAAGCACAAAACTACATGCAATGCACTGATACATATTAAGGAAAACACAAATATGTTGAAAGAAAATAACAAATATGAATGAGTCTATATACTCAGTCTCTGTTTCCGCCTTTGTCAAATGAAAATAATTACATTATAAACATATATTATATTATTATTATTCAATCATATGGTGCTATCAATATACAAGTTATTTGTATTCTTCAAACATACAGTATATGGTAACTGCTTTCCGATATGGGAAACTGTACGTTTGGCAAGGGGGAATAATAAATTATGTAAGCTGTGTAAATTAATGTAGCAAGTCCAAACAGATCTTACGTCAACCCCCAACACAAAAGTGTAAAACGTTTCAGATATTTGTATTCGCAGATTGTTATATTAGCTCATCACTCTGCCTAAATCTATTTATTTCACCAACCAAAGTGTTTTATTTGTGACACATTTCTGACACTGATTCTTGCTAGCTTCTTGGCATATCTGTCTGAAAATAGATAGCTAAATAGGATGTCAACGCTAGTCATAATTTATCCAACCTATCCACACAGAGTGGTGCTAAGACAATTTGCAATACACTGTTTAACTCACTGTTTTGCCATTGACTGAATGTGAAATTTTAGAGACAATGACAATACTGGAAGCAGGGACTTCTGCACTATTCAGGAGCCCCGTTACATTCTTTCGTTGTGGTTGAATGTCAAAGATGTCGCAAAAACAAATTTCACTGTTATATATTTTATGTATCCTAGCTATTGGATACTGGATAGCTAGCAGTTAGCTACCATTGAGGGGAGAGGACACATTTTCCCATTCACAGTAATGTTACAATCACCATAACTATAACCCACAAGTTCAGGTTTTCCTTAACTGCACCTGTGGGGATACATTTTAAAAATATATATTTTTGAGGGGAAGGATCAGCTTCAGTTTTCGACATAGGTATTGTCTTCGTTTGAAAACATGCATAATTTCCATTATCACACATTTTTTATATTATTGCTGTCTATATTTTATATTTTATATACACTGGGGATAATTTCCTCTAACCAATATTTCACCCCAAGGTCAGACTGATCCATTGGGTTCACTTATACTGCTTTTTGTTGGTGTTCGAGGTTAAGTGATTGGAGGTGAAATATTTACCACGCTGCATGAATGCATGGCTATCCGAACTTCCTCTCACAATCCTGCCGACTGACGCAGAAGCCTGGTCTTATAGGCCTTGACCAATACAAACAACATCACAAAACAGTTGCACATTTAGATGGTTAAGATGAGGAGGAGTGGGAATAGCTATAAACAAAGAGTGTAGCCGGATAATAAGTGCAGTGTGAGAGACGGCAGTCTCGGAGAACATCATCTTCCTCTATCTTTTGCAAGCTGGTTAGAGACAGAAACATGAAGAGAGGCAGCGGAGTGGAGTCAATTCTACTGCTGCAGCATTCCTTTACTGCATTAGAGTGGTGGGGGTAGAGGGGCACAGAATATGTTGCGATGCTGAAAAGGGAGCTCTGCTTGTGTGATCCGTATGTAATGTAGAGAAGAGAGACTGATATTGTTGCCTTTAATTTGGGATTTCTACTGAGTTAGGCTAGCAAAAACTATGGAAAATATCTTTGTTGCTATCACAACATCTGTAGCTATATGTAATGTATTTGTATTGTATATACAGAATATATCATTGTTATTGCAACGAAATGGGCCTTTAATGCTATAGTGCATAGAAACCAGAGTAAAAAGAACAAAGTTAAAGTACTCGGCTGGGTTTTCCCTTTTTGGGAAGTTCCTAAATAAAACCCAAATGAGCAGTTAATGGGAGTTTATAACTAACTATTCAACATAATCTATCATTATTACCTCTTTTATTCATTCATTTAATAGATCACTGGTTAGTTATGAACTCTCATTTACCTGTTATTTTGGTCTTAATTAGAAGCTTCCCAAAACCTGTGAAATAGGCTGAAACCAGAAAAATACTTTTTACAACTCTGATAGAAACATATTTTCAAACAAGAAAAGTACATAACAAAAGTTTGTTTTGAAGTATGTTGCATACATTTGATAGAATTAAGATGAAAACAAAGTCAATGTTGTAATGTGGAACGTTAATGTTTTTACTTTAGTAAAATGGTAAATGGTAAATGGACTGCATTTATATAGCGCTTTTTCTGACCAACAATGGCCACCAAAGCGCTTTACATTGCGCTCACCCATTCATTCACACATTCATACACCGACGGCGGTGTCAGCCATGCAAGGCGCCAGCCAGCCGTCGGGAGCAGCTGGGGTTAGGTGTCTTGCTCATGGACACCTCGACACTTGGTCAGGAGGACTCGGGGATCGAACCACCAAACTTCCGATTGCTGGACAACCTACTTGACCCACTGAGCCACTGTAGTAATACAAGGCTTACCTTTACATGGACACTGATGCTTGTGTGACTTGTACAGCAAAACAGCAAACACTTGTTTTCCAGACACTCAAGGACTAACTTCTAAGAGTTGTCCATTGAATTTGAATAAATGTTGAGAAAAACAACTTTGAATTTAAGTCCTTAAACAGATACCCCCGAAGCAGTGAACGTCTACTGTGGAAAGAAGATAGTTTTTCAGAATGTATAACTTCTTTGTAGCTCAAACGTCTTGGGATCTTCAGATTTTTTCTTGACAATTGACTTGCTTGATCCGTATTCCACAAGCCCTGTGCATTGCATACACAAATGTCCCAAACTGAGGATTCAAGATACCCAGATGTGCATGTGAAAAACAAAAACAGGGAGTACATACAGAGCTATTCATAAAAAACATGATGTCACGCATGATGTCAATGCTGTAGCTCCACTGGCTTTTGAGTAGCATGTATATACTGTATGTACAGTACCTGCTTTTATATTCTTCCTGGTAGTTATTTGCAAGCCTCTGGTGTCCTAGGTCTAAATCAGTCCCAGATTATTGCGTTCAGGTGTTTCAGCCACGCCCATTGCTTACAGGTGCATACAATCCAGCACATAGCCATGCAATCTCCATAGATCAATATTGACGGTATAATGGGTCACACTAAAGAGCCCAGCGACATTAAAGGTGAGACTGTGATAGGATGCCACCTTTGCCACAAGTCAGTGTAAAGCACACTGCCACTGGACTTATCTGGCTGTCTGTTTTTTCTTTGTCATAAACTGAGATTGTACTGGGACTCGATCTTCAAGGCCTTATCTAATGTACTTCAGAATTACCCCATGCAGACACTGAGGCTTTCACTCCACTAGTGGCTTGATGCAGAATTCTCCTTCAGTGGAAGTCTTCCCAGCCCCCCTCAGTTTCTCATTGGCTCAGTGATTAGATGTCCTTCCTGCAGATAGAGAAATGGAAGTACTCTCTTCGGGGCTACACCGAAAACGTTTTTACAGCAACCTTTTATTTCTTATTTTGAGGGCCTCCAGAGACCACCTGACTAACCCAGGGCAGATGTTAGCCTAGTTATTGTATTTTTTATCCATTTACTTATTTACATTTTTTGTGTGCTTGTATGTTTTTGTCCTGTTCTGTTTTCTGTGTGCTTTTATGTTTTAATTTATTTGGCTGTCTGTACGTGTCGTTTTGTGTATTGATGGGGGATTGTGGGGTGTGTTGGAGGTTGGATGTCCGTTGGGTTTATTTTTTACCTATGTTTTCATCATTGATGTCAATTAAAAAATATACATTTCAATCATTCAAATGTTCTCTGTGTTTGTGAAGTAAGGAAAGTGTACTTAAGCACAAGGGATGTTAATTTATAGCTATGTACTTAAGCACAAAGGATGTTGGTTTATAGCTATATACCATGGCTAAGAGCTGTTCTTAGACTGGATACATTAAACAGTTGTTTACCAGCCGTACAACGCTCACACACCTCATGCAGGACATGGCAATACACACATACTATCTGTTCCCTGGAATGAAACATTGAGATGGGACAGGGTTTAAATATAGCCTGTGTACAGACCTCTGAGCACTGACACCGGACCACATAGTGAGAATAGCATCGCCCGCATGCTTCACAGCAGGGCCCACAACCTGCCCTCAGTTCCCTCCCTCCATCTCTCTCGTCTTTTCCTTTCCTTCCTCCTACATGTCTATCGCTCGTTTGGTCCTCTTCCTCGTCTCGAGTTTCTTCTCCCTGGGAACAGCAAGGGTGAAGGACAACATGTCTGCCGGTGCCTTGGCTACAAATTGAATAATGCCCTCGATCCTTCCCTCCTTCCCAGTGGTATGGTGTGCCCAGGCGCTGGAGGTATCAGTGGGTAAGGTGCCTTTCGTGGAGGCGATGAATGGCAGCACGGTGCTCTTACCCTGCACCTACTCCAGTTGCATCGGCATCAAGAATCTGAACTTCAACTGGCACTACAACAACAATGGGTCCATGATGAAGGCAAGACACTGAGTAAACACAAACACTCTTTATTAAGAAATGTGAATTACAGTGCCTCCTTGTTCATCATCAGACGTTTACATGGTTTGGACATTTCCACATCACCTTCCCACCAGTCAAATTACTCAGCGTCAAAGTAATGTATCCCTACGCCAGAATAGGGATTCAACGCTAGACAACCTCCAACAACATAGAAGTAATGTACGAACAACACTCTTGAAACTATTTTTGTAGCTTTACCAAGATTTTGAAAATATTTTTTTTAGTAATTTTACTTTTACTTAAAGACAATCTGGTGCGTTTGCGGATAGTTTTAGACTGGATGTTTAAGATCTAGCTGAAAGTTTGTGGTTTTGTTGAGGTGGAAGAAATAGGCACAATGGACGTAGTACACAATTCTTAGGGACCATTTTTGCTTTGACACTTATGCTATTAGTGGCCAAATATACAGTAGATTGGATTGTTAAGGACATTTTGTATCAACTACTGTACTTCAGTACATTTTAATACCCACCCACATGCAGTCATACTGTTCCTCTACTTGTTACTACTTGAGTAAAATGTAATTAATGTAACAATAACTCTACCTCAGTAAGATTCGTAGCTCTCCTACCTCATACATTTATGTTTACTTATACAGAAGTGTGTATTGGCCCTAATTGAAATTAAATCCCCAATGCTGGCATTGTGCCTTAATCATACAAGACCTCATGTACTCCTATTACACTCCATGTGCACATTCATACCCCATGCTACACACTCTCAGCAGACCCACAATTCACTTCAAATGCTGTTGAAAAGCTACTGATACAAGGAAGTTAAATGGTCTTCCTCACAGCCCATTTTGCCCCTGTCCCCCCAGCTCTGTCAGGGAGTGATTCCTACTGAGGTGTCGGAGCCACGGGTGCAGGTGTTCCATGAGAGGATAGAGTTTGTGGGATCCAGTAAGAACAACAACATTTCCATCCTCCTCTTCAATGTGACTTTTGAAGATGAAGGAGAGTACACCTGCTTTGCCAAGAACCCAAAGGAGAAGGACCGCAATCACAGTGCCATCTTCACCCTCTATGTGGTGGAAGAGCGTAAGATACCACATACTAAACAATCCCTGAATATATACTGTACTACAAACTCCCTGACGACATACCACACACTCCCTGATGACATACTACACACTCCCTGACGACATACTACACACTCCCTGATGACATACTACACACTCCCTGACGACATACTACACACTCCCTGACTAAATAATACACTCTCTGTGAATACGTATTACACACTTCCTGACTACAGACTACACACTCCCTAACTACATATTACACACTCCCTGAATACATACTACACTCTCCCTGAATATATACTGTACTACACACTCACTGACGACATACTAAACACTCCCTGACTACATACTAAACACTCCCTGACTACAGACTACACACTTCCTAACTACATATTACACACTTCCTGACTACAGACTACACAATCCCTAACTACATATTACACACTCCCTGAATTCATACTAGACTCTCCCTGAATATATACTGTACTACACACTCGCTGACGACATAATAAACACTCCCTGACTACATACTAAACACTCTGTGACTACAGACTACACACTCCCTAACTACATATTACACACTCCCTGAATACACACTACACACTCCCTGAATATATACTGTACTACACACTCCCTGAAGACATACTAAACACTCCCTGACTACAGACAACACACTCCCTAACTACACATTGCACACTCCCTGAATACACACTACACACTCCCTGAATATATACTGTACTACACACTCCCTGACGACATACTAAACACTCCGTGACTACATACTACACACTCCCAGAATACAGACTACACACTCCCTGACGACATACTAAACACTCCCTAACTACAGGCTACACACTCCCTAAATATATACTGTAATACACACTCCCTGACGACATACTAAACACTCCCTGACTACAGGCTACACACTCCTTGAATGCATACTACTCACTCCCTGACTACATATTACACACTCCCTGAATACATACTATACGCTACCTTACTACATAGTACACACTCCCTGACTACATAGCACACACTCCTTGACTACATATACATACTCCACACACCCTAACTTCATACTACACACTTCCTGACTTCATACTAAATGTTGTTACTTCAGGGTTAAAGTCCTAGGGACACTATTGGGAGCCTTCTTCATTGTTCTAAAGTTCCACATAGTGTAATAGGTCACTTAGGACAGTAAGTGTTGTGTTTCAAAATGATCTACTTATTGTCGAACCGAATGTGTTGGAGTCTAAAATATACAGTACAGCATGATCAATTTCTTGTAGGTGAAAGATAAATGGAAATGTATTATACCTCTCTTTATGAGCAGTTCAATTGATTCTCTAGCATTATGGGTATAACATGTATGCCCTCATCTTGTCCTTCCTCCTGCCCTCTCTTTGTTGTCCACTGAAATAACTTCTTCCTAATCTGCTCACATGCACACTTTAATTTATAATCTAGGGTAGAATCCCAAATATTTAACCCACAGAAATTTTTCTTTCTCTCATCACCCCTGCCCTTGTGTCTTGTCGTCTCCTCTCCCCAGTCAAAGTGGTGGACAACACTGTGACCGTGATCATCTTGTCTGTCGTGTGCGGCGTTATCGGCCTGGTCATCGTTGTCATGGTTATCAAGGCTGTGGTACTCCTCTTCTTGAAAAAGTCTGCAGAGAAGAAGTAAGTGATGGGAAATGTAGCTATAGAAGTAACGGCAGGGAGTGCAGTTAATATCCAATCTAGCATGAGCGCTGCTATAAAAGTAACACAGCAATTAGGATGTAAAGGTAAAGGTGTAGCGTGCACACCCACAAACACACAGACACACAGGTTGGGGCAGTATAAGGTGTGCCAGAGCCCATTGTGCTGTTTGGGTGCTAAGTGCATTGCTAAAAGGCATCAGATATATTAATGCCAGCAACCCACTGGTTGCCAGCTCATCCCTTCACATTTTTCCCGTCAGCGCTGGGATTCGAACCGACAGCTCTACGGCTACCGCCGCCCCCCTTTGAAACTGTCGTGGAACATTGGTATGCATGCCTTTATGAATATTTACTTACCTGTTTGTGTTCTTCACACCGATGTAGGCTCTTATTTTCTCTGTCCCTCTTTGTCTGTTCATCCGTCTGTCTCTGCCATTCCCTCTGTCTGTCTGTCTGTCTGTCTCTACTTCTTTGTCCCCTGTCACAGTAAAGAGTGCCTTGTGAGCTCAGGACAGGAAAACACAGAAAATGGACTCAAAGCAGCCAAAGCGGACAACAAATCAACACCAAAGGCATGAAGCATGTGGGCCAATAAGAATGTATACATACACGTATATATTGTATGTACACATGCAAAAATACTGAAAAGACATAGAAAGGAAAAATTTATGGACTGTTTTATCTTCTTTATCTGACAACACAAATCAATATGAAATAAAATGTAAATGTATATTTTGGGGAAATGTGATCTGGGCTGGATCAAACATACTCCAATGACACTCCTCGTTTAAGTATTTTACAGAATCGGTTCATGGCCTATTTTGTAACATTTCTGGAATCAACCACCAGGTCACCACCAGGAGACCCAATAACTCATCAATGTACAGTACTTGTATTAGCTTGAGGTTTGCAGGTAAAAACAGACATTGACCATGTCTAATTACTGCCGCTAAAGCAAAATATGTTCTGAACATCTCTACAGCTCTTTTTGATTAAGAGACATACTGAAGCTAGCCTACTGCCTGATGGAGAAGATTTGTACTCTGCACACCTTTTGCAGGTAGCAAACAGCTTTTATGTTTTTTACTATAGTGAACGTTTACAGAGACCATTTGACGAAAACTGCATTCCTTCAAAAATGATGTGGAACAAATTCCATACAATATCATGTGTGCCTGTTTAAATGTACGGTATTAAAACGGTGATAATTACTGAGGTAAATACACCTTGTAAAATCTGCATACTCAAATCAAGTACTGTTTTGAGGCTTCAGAAGTCAACGCAGTGGGCTGGAGGAAGAGAATGTGATGGAAGATAAAAGGGGGAGGAGTCATTGGAGTGTAGATTAGATCCAGCCAACCACTGGTTTCCTTTTGTTTGGGGGTTAGATGAAACACTGGTGCCTGTATTCACACCTTGCTCCGTTTGCTTTTAGGGAGCCCTAATAACACTATGAAAGAAAAAAATAATAATAATAACAATACAAAAAACAAAATGCTGAAAAATATTACCTTTACTAAAGACAATCCCCAGAACCCCATTTCCCTTTAGAAATGAATGAAATGTTATGATGCTGCTTCTAACAAATAACCAATGCATTTTTAAGCATGTGAATGTCTTTTTTTAATTATCTATATATGTGTATGCAACTCATCTATACCACAGGAAAGACTGCTGTCTAGTGTTCTGTCCCTACCTGTATGTGAAGTGAATCTGTAGGCTACTTGTAGTTCATTCACACCCATGCTGTGTTCATACGGTGACTGGCCCACTGCCAGATAATTCCCTTCAACTTCAATAGTGTAACACATTGTTTTGATGAGTGATGCCAACAACCAAACTGGCTCACCATCATTACTCATGATCATGTGAAGGTCCCGTACTCAAAACTACCCACAACTGCTGTGCATGATCTGATTTTGATTATCCTCTGTTGTTCCTGAAAATACAGCAGTGGGATTATAAATTAGCAATGGGGAATGAAATGCCTCCAGGACTACACAGGTGTATTGTCTCTTATGACTCTGTCCACTGAATAATGAACAACCAATTGCATTGTTAATGGAAGTCAACAATTCTGTTGAAGGGATCGTTCCCCATCCAAAACTAGCTAAACACGTTACATATCTGTATGAATGATTTATGTTTCTTCACGAGTTTCAAGTCTCAATCAAGTCTGTTAATTTTAAATCTCAATTTGTTCGAATTCAGTGTTGCCATTTGAAATTACAACTATACCTCTTTACATCTGTGTGTACAAATTGTAATTGCAGTGATCAAACTACAAATGAATGTCAACTTCATGAAGTTTACTGAGATAAAAAATGAACGGCCCCCTGTGCCACTGCATCACACCCTTCTAGCCCAAGTAAAAGGGGTTTAAGGAGATTGTGTTACTGTTGACTTAGGGGTATTACTGGCACTTTATTCATATACAAGAATGATGTACAATGGGCAGAGATGTGGGCTAGCTAGTAGAAATTTCAGCATAGTTGCCTAGTTTATTTAGCCTGGAAAAATCCAGACCCAAATCCGGAGGAGATATGGGTCTGGCTTCGAGTAATGAAAATGACCCAACTCGAGGGGCGGCACCAAGCATGCATTTGAAAATCTCAAGGTATACAACTGGATAACACTACGACCAATCACCAGTGGTTTTTCGCTAAGCCCCTATTGCGGAGCTAACTGGTAGATAAAACTCTTGCCGTATCAGGTCGCAAAACAGCAAAAATGTCCTTTTATTAAAAAGGAACGATTCGAGCACTGTCTTCTGTTCCTCTTTAAGTAAAAAGCCAAGTCTAACTCGTTCATTGTAGTGGCCAAAGTCATTTCAAACAAGTGGTGTTAATCCATAGCGATCTTACAATATTTACTAATGACTTCGAGGTCGCAGAGCTGTCGTGTCGTCATCTGTTTAACATGCCTCTGGCACGCCTATATCAGATACACCGATGTGGATTGGTGCAGCTCGGCTACATGGGCATAGTTAATGAGCAGAATTACTCGGTGCCAGAGTAACTTGCTCAGCAAATTCAAATTGTGCTCTCGCGAGAACTCTGGATTTCCAGGGTATAGTTTATTACAACTAATGTTAACTATGGTGAAAGTTGAGCTTTAGTATAACTTATGGGCCAGTCCGTCTAGTGATAATGCTTTGTAAACCTCCTTCAGTCACTATACTCAGTTAATCTTGAGGTTATCACCTTAATGATGAAGTTAAAAGTTTCATGTTGAAGTTATCACATTTAGGTTGAGGTAATCACTTGTGTTGAGGTTATCACCTTTATGTTAAAGTGATCATGTTTATGTTGAGGTTACTAACTTAATGTTGTGGTTATCACTTTTATGTTGAGGTTATCCCCTTTCAAACGAAGGTTATCATGTTTATGTTGAGATTATCCCTTTATGTTGAGGTTATCCCCTTTATGCTAAGGTTATCTCCTTTATGTTGCGGTTATCACTTTTATGTTGAGGTTATACCTTTTATGTTGAGGTTATCAACTTCAAATTCTGGTTCTCCTCTTTATGTTGTGGTTATCACCTTTATATTGGTCACCCCTTTTATGTTGAGGTGATCATCTTCATGTTGAGGTTATCCTTTTTTTGCTGAGGTTATCACTTTCATATTTAGGTTATCCGCTTCATGTTGAGGTTATCAGCTTCGTATTGTGGTTATCCCTTTTATGTTGATATTATCACATTTATGTTGAGGTTATCACCTTTGTTGTGGTTATCACCTTTATGTTGAGGTTATCACCTTTATGTTGAGGTTATCACCTTGGTTATCACCTTTATGTTGAGGTTATCACCTTTATGTTGTGGTTATCATCTTTATGTTGATGTTATCACCTTTATGTTGAGGTTATCATCTTTATGTTGAGGTTATCACCTTTATTTTGATGTTATCACCTTTATGTTGAGGTTATCACCTTTATGTTGATGTTATCACCTTTATGTTGAGGTTATCACCTTTATGTTGAGGTTATCACCTTTATGTTGAGGTTATCACCTTTATGTTGTGGTTATCACCTTTATGTTGAGGTTATCACCTTTATATTGAGGTTATCACTTTTATGTTGAGGTTGAGGTTATCACCTTTATGTTGAGGTTATCACCTTTAAGTTGATGTTATCACCTTTATGTTGAGGTTATCACCTTTATATTGATGTTATCTCCTTTATGTTGAGGTTAGCACCTTCATATTGATGTTTTCTCCTTTATGTTGAGGTTAGCACCTTCATATTGATGTTATCTCCTTTACGTTGAGGTTAGCACTTTTATGTTGAGGTTAGCACCTTCATATTGATGTTATCTCCTTTATGTTGAGGTTATCTCCTTTATGTTGAGGTTATCACCTTCATATTGATGTTATCTCCTTTATGTTGAGGTTATCACCTTCATATTGATGTTATCTCCTTTATGTTGAGGTTATCACCTTCATATTGATGTTATCTCCTTTATGTTGAGGTTATCACCTTCATATTGATGTTATCTCCTTTATGTTGAGGTTATCACTTTCATATTGATGTTATCTCCTTTATGTTGAGGTTATCACCTTCATATTGATGTTATCACCTTTATGTTGAGGTTAGCACCTTCATATTGATGTTATCACCTTTATGTTGAGGTTAGCACCTTCATATTGATGTTATCACCTTCAAATTGATGTTATCACCTTCATATTGATGTTATCTCCTTTATGTTGATGCTATTACCTTCATATGGAGATTATTACTTTTATACTGAGCTTGTTACCTTAATAATGAGGTTATGACCGTCATGATGAGGTTATAATCTTCATAAAGGCCTTCCACTTTTCGTACAGAACTTTCAAGAATCAGAGGCATTGGTGATATGGAATGTCAGGGATGCTTGCAGGCTATCGCAGCCCTACCCGTATCCCATGGTTGTGACTGTAGGATCCTAAGGGATACGTTGTTGGATGTACTGTATTAGTGGCACTGGACCTACCCTTGCCGTGTACTGTAATGTTTTAGCATTAGAGAACAAAAGGAGACACTCGTAATTTTGCAACAACATTTCAGCAGGTTAGTGCAGAAATGAGCATGTTGATATGGCAACGTCTCTCCTTTTTCACTTGTAGTCTTACGCTTCACCATCACTGTGGTTACCATATTACAAGCAATAACTCCCACAACTGTCTGTACCTTTTGTGGCAGTAAAACAGAACGCAATAACCAGCTCATTAACCTAGATATTGGGTATGGCGGCGTGCTGCCAGTCTATGCATTGATGTACCAACTGTTTGTGTTGATGGAGTTCATGTGTATTGTATTTACCAACAGAAAACATGTGATGTGCAGAGGCAGGCACACATACTAATACAAACACACTATTGGATCCATGTGAAAGTCACTTGTTCTTTTTAGAGAAAATAGCAATACGATTCAGTTGGTGTGTGAGCTTGTATAAAGTATTCAGAAGGATGGCGATTAACGCATTGATTCATCAGGCTATCCATTTACTCTATTTGTATATTATTGTTTGCAGATTTGTTTTATCTTCTATAACTGGCATCATATGTTTGATTCAGCGTGGGAATTTCACGTTTGAATGTCCTAAAAAGCTATGAGTTTGCACTGTCTTTCACTTTAATATGAATGTGTGCAGATCCTATTTTCTTTCTCGTCCTTTGAGCTCGACTTGCCATGTCTGAGTTGAGATCCATATAATCTGAGTGTGATTGAGCATGTCTGAGCTGCAGGACACAGTAGTGAGAGAATATGCCCTCTGCTGTGCTGTTGTAAGGGACAGTTGGCACGGCCACAGTGACACATTGTGGAACGCATGTCATGCTTAAAGCTGCGACACTGTGGCAGATCCATAGAAATCACCACATGAACCAGCATGTAGACACATCACCAGGAGACCTACGGCATGACTGGGGGTGATATAATAATTATTACAAATTAATAGGCAGCCAATTGATTCACCTTTATTAGGTAGAACTTCAATAATTTTATGTTCTCATTGGATTAATTGAAAGCTGGTGCACGTATTGACATTACATAAATGCAGGATTAGTCCAATAATTATTAATTGCTTCCCAAATCCGCAAAATAAAAAAGAAAAAAAATTGCAGCTCAATATATCATCTTCAGTGTTATCGAAAAAAACTATTTACCATAGAAATTCCAGTCAATGCTTAGATGCTTAGAACATTCTCCAATTCAAATCTGAATAGTACAAGGCACTTTCCACGAATAGAGGGGAATTCATGCTTAATCAATTTTTTTAAAGTTATTTAAAGCAAAATATTAAAATATCATATTGATCCATCTATGATAAATACAAAGAATATTACATGTCCACATGTATAGATGCAGGACAGAAAATATAAATATACTATAAAAAGCAACTCTGCAACTCAGTAATGCTCCTGTGTAATTTAATAATATTTTTTTTTCAATAATTATTTGTCTTCTTTTTATACTATTAATCCATGTCCCACATTTTACACGCAACCCTGTAACCAAAATATTATCCCCCCCAATAAAAAAATGGAACATCCTATAAATCAGATATTAATATGACATTGCATCTTCAATATATTTGCTGGACCGTGGCCAAGCAACCATAAACACTGTCATTTAATTTTCTCTATTTTCACAAAGGTTTTAGAGTTGGCTGTTTTCTTCAACCTCAACAATGTACCCTGTTACCAACATTTTTGTTAGAAAATATATATGAATAGCTTTACTTTAATGTATGGAAAATATATGCTTATCAATAGCTAGCATGCAACATACTAGCTAATAACCCAAACTAGCTAACCCCTCCTGCGTAATAGCTTTCTTTATGCTAAACTGCATAACTTTTTGTTGGGTAACGGGGATGTATAATAGTACCCAAGTAAAAAAAGGTATATTTAAAATATACTCCCAGTATTATACTTCTAGTATGCTTATGTTTAACTATAAGTATATATTCAATATATTCAAGTATATTTGAAATATACTTTTAAAATATACATACCAAATAATATATTAGAAGTATATTTAGGATAAATAAAATTAATCACACAGTTTTTGAATGGAAACATCTGTGTTCATGTAAATATATTGCATTCATAGTAATATTTTTCACAAAATATAAATATTGAAAACAACAGCTTTTGAAGGTATTAGGCTTTATGTCTAACCTTTGTAAAAAAAACAATTTTGCAATTTTAAAGTGTAAATTATGGTCAGATGGTAGGCTACATTGGGTAATAAGGGCACGAGGAAAGAGCAATTGCTTCTCTAAATTAAAAGTCATGGTTCTCCTGCAGTGGTGCTTGACAGTTTGTCAACCCTTTAGAATTGTCTATATTTCTGCATAAACCTAAAAGATTTTCACACAAGTCCTAAAAGTAGATCAATAGAACCCAATTAAACAAATTAGACTGAAATATTATACTTGTCATTCATTTTGTCATGGACAATGACTAATTATTACATATATGTGGGTGGCAAATGTATGTGAACCTCTAGGATAATCAGTTAATTTGAAAGTGAATTTAGAGTCAGGTGTTCAATCAGAGGACAAACAGTTGTGAGTGGGTACTGTGTTTTATTAAAGAACCAGGATCTATCAAAGTCTAATATCCACAGCACGTTTGTGGAAGTGTACCATGGCACGAAAAAGGAGTTTTCTGAAGATCTCAGAAAATTTGTTGTTGATGATCATCAGGTGGGAAAATCTTACAAAACCATCTCTCAAGTGTTTTGACTCCACCAATCCAGAGTCAGAGAATTGTGTACAAATGGAGGACATTGAAGACCGATGTTACACTCACCAGAAGTGAACGACCAACAAAGATCACTGCAAGAGGGAGACTTGTAATAGTCTGTGAGGTCAGAAATGAATCCAGGGTAACTTATTGGCAATTAAAGACCTCTCAAAGTTTTGTGGACGAATGAGAACAAAGATAAACTTTTTGGTTTAAATGAGATGCATTGTGTTTGGCAAAAGGAAGCACAAGAAGGCTTGTCATCATTAATGGAACAATGAATTCTAAATTATACCAGCGAATTCTAAAGGAAAATGTTAGGACATCTGTCTGTGAACTGAAAAGAGAAGATTCATACAGTAAGACAATGACCATATGCACACACATCAATCTATCAAAGGAATCTATCTATGGTTAAAGGAAATGTTTTGGAATGGCCAAGTCAAAGCCCTGACCTTAATCTGAACCTAATGTTTTTGGAGGGATCAAGTAGTGTATGTGAGGAAACCCACCAACATCCCAGAGATGAAGCATTTCTTTACGGAGGAATGGGTTAAAACACCTTCAAGCCAATGTCCAGGACTGATCAACCAAGAGCACACCAAAATTGGACAGTTGAAGACTGGAAAGATGTTGCCTGGTCTGATGAGTCTCGATTTCTGTTGAGACATTCAGATGGTAGAGTCAGATTTTGGCGTAAACAGAATGAGAACATTGATCCATCATGCCTTGTTAACACTGTGCAGGCTGGTGGTGGTGTAATGGTTTGGGGGATGTTTTCTTGGCACACTTTTGGCCCCTTAGTGCCAATTAAGCATTGTTTAAATACCACGGCCTACCTGAGCATTGTTTCTGACCATGTCCATCCCTTTATGGCCACCATGTACCCATCCTCTGATGGCTAATTCCAGCAGGATAATGCACCATGTCACAAAGCTTGAATCATTTCAAATTGGTTTCTTGAACATGACAATGTGTTCACTTTATTAAAATGGCCCCCACAGTCACCAGATCTCAACCCAATAGAGCATATTTGGGATGTGGTGGAACGGGAGCTTCGTGCCCTGGATGTGCATCCCACAAATCTCAAACAACTGCAAGATGCTATCCTATCAATATGGGCCAAAATTTCTAAAGAATGCTTTCAGCACCTTGTTGAATCAATGCCACGTAGAATTAAGGCAGTTCTGAAGGCGAAAGGTGGTCAAACACAGTATTAGTATGGTGTTCCTAATAATCCTTTAGGTGAGTGCATACAGTATTATTCAGAAATCAACATTAAAATTGATTACAGGGTTGCAAAAATTCTTCGCAGGTCTGGAAAAAACGCTCATAAAATACTGGCTTCAACAACCGGAGGTGGGCAAATAAAATTTTCTGAAGGTTAAACATTTTCCTTCATTATGTTGAAATTAAAATAAAAACTAAGTTAATTTTTCAGAGTCAATTTCCACTGTATTCGAGGAAGGTGCCACAAATACTTACCATAATGTAAATATATCCAATATAAAGATTTATAATGACAGTAAAGGGACAAAACGTACTAAGTCCTTAACATTGTTTACTTCTTAAACGCCAGAGAATAAACAGATTTGATACACATGGGTTTCCTGCAGCCCACTGCCAGACCAACTCCTGCTCACACTGCCAAGCCAAGAGTTTGTGGAGTCTGATCTTTGCTTCCCACATTCCAGTGCACAGAACCTGCTCCAATATAAAGGATCCAGCACAGTAGAACACTGTGTCTAAGAGCAAACTGCATTTTAAACATATTTTTTAAAGTCTTGGTTGTGCTATTTAATCTCACAAAGGCCACTTAAAAAAATATATATATATATATATTAATCCTTCTTAACATGGGTCTGCCTATTCGAGCTAACCCCAGTAGTTCACTCTATATTCAAACAGATAGCACTTTTATTCTGAGCTGATAAGTAGGCAGATTACTGCCTGTGATGATCACACACACTCCACCTACATTTACCCACTGTGCTCTGCTCCAAGGAGCTATACAGGGAAGGATGTTTTCACCCACTTACTGGCTTCACCCACAGGGGTGCTGTCTGTTGTGGGTAGTCATTTAACGTCCAGGCTTGTATGGACACAAGTGGTAATATTATCATGGATGACTAAGTTCAGTACATGGGCTACTTTTTAAGGTTAAAGTGTGCTTTACTATTGTGTTAAATTATAACAACTGTATTTAGCCCAAACGGAGGACAAATGTGTCTTGTGAAAAGTAAAAGAGCTTGCCTTGTTATCCAGTAAAACACCCACCCTGACTGTAATGCAGGCCCTGATTGCAGTTACTCCCTGGTCTCAAACAGTTTGCTTGAAGAACAGTGAATGTGTAACTCTCCCATTCACTTCTGAAATAATGTCAACTCATCTTCCCTTATCATCACTATGCACCTCAATTGTTTTGCTCTGGGTTGTAACAACATCAACTAAAGTATAAAGGAAATAAAGGTTTGCATAAAAGAAAGCACTGTTTTGTTTTTGTCTGTTCTTTGCTGCGGATGCGTAGTAGCTTTGATGACTTCAGTAAAAGTCATTTGTGTGTAATTTGTATGTAATTAAAGCAGACACTGCAGAGACGTGTGACATAAAATCTGTCCCGATTAAAAAAATATTTATTATACAGTCATAACTTTTACAATTTCAGTAACAATATGTACAGTAGAACATGTTCTTATCTTACACAGACAATTTCAACCTGGTATGCAATAAAGAATATACAACGAAACAATTAATCTTTTGGTAAAACACAAATGTTTCCTGAACTGCCCCCATGTACTAGTTTTCAACATATGAACACAAGTTAATATACAAGTTTCCTACATATTGGTGCATTTTTTACGGTTCACAACAGGAACTACAACACCATGGAAATGTATTTTCAAGATTGTATAATATCTTCTGTATGTAGTTTGGGCCTCACAGCAAATACACATAATCATCAGAATCTTGTACACATTTGTGCATATTGGTACAACAGAATCTTGTACACACTTGAGCATATTGGTGCAAGTAGGAGTAATTCAGAGTCCACACAGGAAATAAGTTGGCACACACTTTGACAGTGCATTACTAAATCACACTATGTAGAGCAAAGCGATGTGAAACACGGCCTGTCCATTAACCTACAATATATGAAACAGGTTCACATCATAACAGCACCATTCTTTAGGTAACCATAGGGGATGTTTTAAAACAAAATATTTTCTTACCACATTTCCATCTGCAATTTTTACAACAGAAAATATTATGTCAAATCAATTCACCACCACAGGTTTTAGAGTTACATGACAGAACCAGATCATGTTGCTTAGGGTAACGACCTGACACTATCTGGAGCTGTAAGTCCAGAGAGGGCACATGGACTATTAAACAGCTCCTTTGGTGAGGCTATTGGTAGAGATGAAAATATGATGGATATACCATTTGACTAAATAATATAGTTCAGTTTCGATATTCATACTTGTGGCCAAATTTCATCATTATAAATAATGTAATACAACACTTCACCTAACATCTCTATGTATATCAAAATAACTGTCAAAAACAGCCAGGGGTTTGATCGTCCAATAAATAATTTACAAAATACAGCAAAGCTGCTTATTAATGATATTACCTTTAGTATTTTGAGAAATTCCCAGTGATATTTCATAGATATGTGGAACAACTGGTAGTACTTTAAGTGGAAAAAATACATTTACAGGCAACTTGTCATTGCACTGAGTTTCATCTGCAAAGATATCACATTTGGCATAAATGCACCATTGTAAAGAAATCACATTTGTCATAAAAACACCATTGTTAAGAAACCTATCTCCAGATTCTCCAAATCTGTCTCCATAAAATTTTAATTAAATAAGTAAATATTTTAAGTAAGTCTTTTCACCGACCGAAAGTTGGTGTGGAACATTAAAAAACTGAATGTCAGTACTCACAGAAAGACACAGAAGTCAAGATTTGACTATCCTTGGAAAAACATGGTCAGCCACATTATGTCCAGTAGATGGCACTATTCACAAATCGACACAAAGTCCCCAGGCAAATTAATTCTACAAAAGACACTAGTCAACAGTATCCTGAGAGTCTCCTGCATTGTAATTGCGGCTTTCTGATGCCCGCAAAATATATCTAATATCCCAGGGATATTGTATATCATATGTGGGCGTCTTAAAATGTAGGAGACTCCCAGGACATCCTGGAGACTTGGGACATCTGAAAGTAGTGCACTAGAAAAATATAAAACACTGCAGAAGCAGCTTTTTTCTACCAGAATATTGGGTCCCTGAGATAAAATTCATGAAATGGAGCAAGTCAAAACTGAAACCACCGGGGTTGAGAAATGAAACAGATTTTGCTTCTGTGTGGACCTGAGTGAAGCACTGTCTTTTGCAGGTGTTTCCTCTGTCATCCGATAGGAAGATCATCATGGAGATCCAGTACAATCCATCTTCTTACCCCAACCCAACACAGCATTGGCTTTTAGCTACAGTTCGGTGCTTCAAGAGTTGTTCTAGAACAATGGAGTGCACATGGTCACAACATTATAAAGTGTAAACTGCACCCTAGTGGACATCTGAGGATTGATTATTTCAAGGCAGCAGCACAGATGACAGTACAAAGTACAAAGCAATACTAAAGCTCACTTGGTCAGAGCGTGGTACTTGCACTGCCAAGATTCTGGGTTAAATTATAATGGGTGGCTAGAGTGAAAATGTATAAACTCTTTACTGTAAGTCGACCTGAATAACTGTGTCTGCTAAATAAACACTAGCGTTAAAAGGTTTGGGGTCACCCAGAAATGTGCATGATTTTAAGTGAAATTCTTACATTCACTAAGGTGGCATTCAATTATGTAAATCACCAAGACATTACAAATGTTGCAAATATCTGTCGTTGTTGGAAATGACTGATTTAAAACTAATTATTGAAATACAATGTCAAAGCCACTATTTCAGCAGCCATTATTTCAGTGTCCTAATTATGAAAGCTTTGTGTTTATTATTAATTTATCCTGTTTGTTTAATGCCACTTTAAGGAATAAAGGTATTAATTTATTTAAAAAAAAACGGAAATGTCCCCAAACTTTTGAACATAAGTGTAAGTTTTTATTCTGAAGGCAGCAGCTTGTTACAGACAGCAACTAAAGCAAACATACCTCCATGGTTGTATAGATCCAGTTGAGGATCCTGTCCACATTGCTGTAGACCCCTGGTTGATTTGGTTCGGCACAGCCAATTCCCCAGCTCACTATCCCCACCAGCGTCCATCTCTCCAGCTCATACACCAGCGGGCCACCACTGTCTCCCTACAACACATCACCACCCAAACATTCAGTAAGTACCCTGCAATTACACACTTTACCTGGATGCTAATAAGTTCAGACTGGATATTCAATAGTCCGCAGTATGTATTTCATAGAACTGGCATTGAATGCAATCAAATCAAAAGCAGTTTCTCCTTTATCGTCAAAGATATCATCCCACAACCTGGCATGCATCAACTCTGCCCTCCAGGTATCCAGCGCAAAGCATCCTGTCAGTAATGGAGTCGCCGTAGACTGAGTAGCTGGAGCAAATTGTCTGGTTTATAAGGGGAATATCTGCCTTCTGTAGGACCGAAGACACTTTACCTGAAAGGAGACAAAGATGAAGACAGGCAAACAGTTTAGTGATTAGGGCATTGACCAACAACCAAACGGTGGCCGGATCCAAATCCTTAGCAAAAAAAGAACAAAAAAATACAAATCCACTGCTGTGTCTCACATTTTACATTGAGTACAGGACATTCCTCCAGAGCAACTTAAAGTGCCTTGCCCAAGTTCAAACTGGCAACCTTGGGACTACAAGTCTGGCTCCCTAACCACTGAGCCATCTTAAACGTGTATGTCACTTAATCTAAGTTGCTCTGAAAAAGATCATCTTTTAATAATTAATAATGTTAAAATAGCCTAAGAACACTGAATGATTTTTAAAGCTTGTCAATGCCGGAGCTAATGGAACCAGGCTCACCTTGTTCATGTAAATAGCCCCAACCTGTGATGGTCAGAATCGTTCCTGCCTTCAAGTCCAGGTTCAGGGGGGGCAGACACACAGGCCGGCGATAGTCTAGTGGAGGAAACAGAACCGTGTTGAAATATTCTTCATTTCATCACATCCTGAAACTATTTCCTGTAAGGAGTTTGCCATTTTGCGATAAACTTTTAAACTGACAGTTTGATCAATTGGCCACTAGAGGTCAGACTTTACATTGAATCCTACAACTTGTACATTTGCCATTGTGCAACTTTCATTCAAGACTGCTGATCATTCAAAACCAAAACAGTTTAAATGTTGCTGTTTTGTCCGGTCAATACTTTGAGAAACCTAACAGTATTCTATCATATAATTGAATGCTGCATCATGTGTTGATGAAATGCTGTGTTTATAAAATGCTGTGTTGATGAGGTGACCAACCTGCTAGGCTGACGGGATTGGTCAGTCTCACCATGGCCACGTCGTAGTCATTGCGACCAGCATTGTATTCACCGTTAACTATGACCATATCTACAGACGATCCCCCGAAACTGCTCATGTAGGTTTTCCCAGAAACCACACTCCAACGGCTCAGCTCCTTATTGCTGTAGTACCATGACAGAAAATGGAACAATCCTAGTTAATGACTGCATGATGAGTCTTCAAGGCAGTTAGATTGTGGTTATAGACCCATTCTACAGAAAATATATTGAATGTGTAGATACTGACCCAGTAATATCTAATGAAGATATTGAAAATGTATGCCTCACATTACTGGTCAAAGGTTTTACAACACACAGGGATTTTCATGTTTTTGATTGAAATTCACCAAGATACAGTTAATATACAAGACATATACATGATATATATATATATATATATGCACTATATCAGTGGTTCTCAAACCTCTCCTCGGGGACCAAACCACCGATTAGTCGACAAGTTGATTCTGATGTGCTAATATATTTACGAATAATTATTCACATAAAACATCAAACTTTTTTTTTTTATATAATAAAATTCATCAAATACAAATTTTCAGCAGTCCTAATGATGAAATCTTTAAGTCAACCATAATCAATCATGTTTTAACTATCATTTCTGATCAATGTAATGTCACCTTCGTGGGCACATATCAGTTTCCTTACTCAAACAGGTTCTGAGGGCTAAAATAGACAGCGTAGAAACAGAGACACTAACCTGGAGAAGCAGTGTGCTGCTGTGATGACCCAGCGCGGGGACACCAGGGATCCTCCACAACTGTGTTGTCCACTCTGCTGCAGACTGACTTGCCATGGCCACTGCTCTATTATAGTATCCACACCCCCCACGATGCGGCCCGTTGGCCCTCGCTCTCCGCATTCTGGCAAAATAAAATGGCCGGACAGGTTAGCTTTACAAAGTAAATGTTGATAGTTGCCTATATACTATAGTTTGAAAAGTAAATGTTAGCCATGGGCAGAACTCAACTGAGCTTTGTGTTTGTTAGCGTTGCTACCTTTTAGTAACATTCTGGTTAGCACTGAGTCCATTACATTACATTTACAAGAAGCTGTCAGTTACACATTCTGGTTAAGGGGGGGTTATCAGGGGTGTGAGTTGGGGGGTTATCAGGGGTGTGAGGTGGAGCTTACCTGAGCATTTCAGTGAGATGACAGATCCTGAGCTACACACCTGGCTGGAGTCACACAGAGATGGATATTTAACATAATGACATGCATACTTTATACATACAGAAGCACATATGGTATGAAAAAAATTGACAAACATAATTCAGAGAGGAAAAAACAGGTTTAATATTTATTCTCCATTGTGGTTTCATTTTCGGTCAGACTCGTTCTTCCTGTTCTTTCTCATGTCAGAAACAATATGTGGGGGGTGGACAAAAACTAGAATACAGGAATTGTTTATCTGATACAAACTGTATGACCATGACTGAAAATAACAGAGGGAGAAATGCAAATTTTGAGAGCAAGAAAGAGGTAGTGAGAGACGAGAAAGAGAGAGGTGGAGAAAGAAAAGGGTAGAAAGAAAGTCTTATGGAAAGAGAGAACGCTAGAAAGAGAGATGACTCTCCATGTCACTTCTGGAAAGTTCAAATCACCGTCAACACTTGAGAACAACCTTTCACTGGTCAAGAGAGAGAAAATTTTGAATAAAAAAAAAGAACGAGAGAAAGAAAGTGAGAGAAAGAGAAAGAAAGAGAGAGAGAGAGAGAGAGAGAGAGAGAGAGAGAGAGAGAATGTGTTGGGCTATTTTAGAGAGTAAACAGATAGGGCGGTGTCACACCATTTGTCATTCATGGACGTCATGCATGCTCTTACACCATATCACAGTGGTCTAAACTTGAGCTACCATCTCACTAACAACAGGTTGTGTTTCAAACATTCACAAATGTGACAATTAAAAAATAACAAATCTCAGTAAAAAAAGAAACCCCCTTTTTTGCTCATAGGACTCTTAGTTATTGAAAAGTGTTATCCAGGCAGATCTGTCTTGGAGGCAGAAATCATTTGACCTCAGTTTTGGTGAAAGAGCATGACCTTTGCTCAGCACACTTTATTTGAAAGATAATTAGTAAAAAGCCAAATAACTTTGCAGATATTCATTGTAAAGGTTTTAACCACATTTTCCATGCTTAAACATAAACAATTAATGAACATGTGTGTAAAGGACATTAAAGGAAAGTTCCAGACTCCTAAACACCCCAAAGTCGTACCCTCTCAGCACGTTTGGTAATTCCTAACTTGGCCACCGTAGGTTTCCCAAAAACCTTCAGTTTTGTCACTGCAACATTTTAGAAATGCATTCGTTTATGATATTTATATCTTTATTGTCTCCGTTTTATTCTCCTATTGACTTGATTCATAGATTGACTGTTGTATTTTCTTGAAACAAGACAATTCAATTTTGCAGTGACGTAATCAAATGTTTTTGGAAAATGTATGGTGGCTGAGTTAGGAATTACTGAGAAGTTATACTTAGTGACTGTCATGTCGGAAACATGACCACAGGGCCGGAGTGGGATACATTTTCAGCCCTGGAGTTTCATGGTGCACCAGCCCCATTATGTCATCAGCAAATCAGCAATCAAATAAAAAAGTAGAGGTCGAGGGCATATTGATTTTAAACACTGCTATCCTCTCAAATTTGTTTTGTCAGAGGGAATTTCATAACACAGTAGAACCACTGCAATAGGCTCAGTATCGATCATCTCTTACTTAAATAAAATGTAATAAAATTTGCTCACCGGTCAGTGAAATTTTGATAAATTGGTGTGTTGTCAGCTGAGACTGTTACAACTGAGAAGGGTCCCGTCTTCAACGACGACATCAGGTTCTGCACCAAGATGTTAATACTGTCAGGTTTACTGTAGAGACACGCAGGGGTATTTAGGAAACGTTTAACAAGAATGTCAAACAGAAGAACCTGTGGGAATCAAAAGGGGTCAGTTGGGGAAGACAGATGGCGATGACTCACTTGGTGTAGCCCAGCTTCTGACAGGCCTTCAGGGTGTGTTGCTGTGTCCAGCCCTCACTACATACACTCCTCCAGCCTGAGCGTGCATGGAAGACCTGGAGGACAGCGTCTTTAGACACCAGGCGCACTGCATGAAAGAGAATGTTATGTTATTATATAGTAATTTATTACCCTGGAAATCCAGAGTTCTCGTGAGAGCACAATATATCCTGCGGATTTGGGTCTGGATATTTCCAGGCTACTCATTTATACTGAATGAAGTACATATTTCCAGAAAGTGCCTTTTGTCAATATGTACAATGTTACATTGCAACACATTGTCATGGCAAGAGGTGCGTAACCAATCCCCAAAAAATTGGGGGAATCTCTGTTCTACCAGAAGACTTCCAAGAATAGACCTATCGTTTACTATTTAAAGTACTTGGGAAATGTTTAAGTCAGGAATAATATGCTAGGTTAGTGAGGTTAAGGTTAGGGTAAGGTAAACTGACATTTTTACTTTTCGTAAACATACAAGACATACGTTTTCCTGCCTCCGGAAACATCACATTATTTGTCATTATTTGATGATTTCATACAATTTTGTAAGCATCACCATGAGAACAGCTTGTACAGTGCCTTGCAAAAGTATTCGGCCCCCTTGAACTTTTTGTTCAAACATAAAGACATGAAACTGTAATTTTTTGTGAAAAAATCAACAACAAGTGGGACACAATCATGAAGTGGAACAAAATTTATTAGATATTTCAAACTTTTTTAACAAATAAAAAACGGAAAAATTGGGCGTGCAAAGTTAATACTTTGTAGCGCCACCTTCTGCTGCGATTACAGCTGTAAGTCGCTTGGGGTATGTCTCTATCAGTTTTGCACATAGAGAGACAGAAATTTTTGCCCATTCCTCCTTGCAAAACAGCTCGAGCTCAGTGAGGTTGGATGGAGAGCGTTTGTGAACAGCAGTTTTCAGTTCTTTCCACAGATTCCCGATTGGATTCAGGTCTGGACTTTGACTTGGCCCTTCTAACACCTGTATATGTTTATTTGTGAACCATTCGATTGTAGATTTTGCTTTATTTTTTTGATCATTGTATTGTTATGGATATCTTTCAGAAATGGCTTTCTTCTTGCCACTCTTCCATAAAGGCAAGATTTGTGCAGTATATGACTGATTGTTGTCCTATGGACAGATTCGCCCACCTCAGCTGTAGATCTCTGCAGTTCATCCAGAGTGATCATGGGCGTCTTGGCTGCATCTCTGATCAGTCTTCTCCTTTGTATGAGCTGAAAGTTTAGAGGGACAGCCGGGTCTTGGTAGATTTGCAGTGGTCTGATACTCCTTCCATTTCAATATTATCGCTTGCACAGTGCTCCTTGGGATGTTTAAAGCTTGGGAAATCTTTCTGTATCCAAATCCGGCTTTAAACTTCTCCACAACAATATCTCGGACCTGCCTGGTGTGTTCCTTGTTCTTTATGATGCTCTCTGCGCTTTCAAAGGACCTCTGAGACTATCACAGAGCTGGTGCATTTATACAGAGACTTGATTACACACAGGTGGATTCTATTTATCATCATTAGTCATTTAGGTCAACATTGGATCATTCAGAGATCCTCACTGAACTTCTGGAGAGAGTTTGCTGCACTGAAAGTAAAGGGGCTGAATAATTTTGCTCGCCCAATTTGTCCGTTTTTTATTTGTTAAAAAAGTTTGAAATATCCA
>JACXGM010010273.1:0-26266 GCA_016801145.1 Umbra pygmaea | reverse complement strand
CTCTATGACCATCCTACTGTGTTAGCGCTATGACCATCCTACTGTTTTAGCGCTATGACCATCCTACTGTGTTAGCGCTATGACCATCCTACTGTGTTAGCGCTATAACCATCCTACTGTATTAGCTCTATAACCATCCTACTGTGTTAGCGCTATAACCATCCTACTGTATTAGCTCTATGCCCATCCTACTGTATTAGCTCTATGCCCATCCTACTGTATTAGCTCTATAACCACCCTTCTACATGTGTTAGCTCTATGGTCGTTATAGACAGGGATGGGCAAAGATACATCCAAATGTATTTGAAAATAAAATATCTAATGAAAACCAAATACCTAAATTTTAAGTGTATCAAAATATACTACATAATACAGCAGCCTCACAATGTATCAAAATAAAATATAATTACAGTTACTGTTTTGCCATTTTTTAACTGTTTTGACAAGGAGAAACTCTAAAAAACATTACAATGATTATTTTCAGATGGTTAAATAGATGCCAAAACAGTGTCTGTCAACTGAGGCAATCAGTTTCCTTAATTTTTTGAGTTCTGCTTACTTTTTGGATTTACAGTATGAAACATCTTAGAGTTAAGTGTCTTGCGAAAGGACACAATTACATTTTTCAGAGTAAGCAATCAAACCAGCAACCTTCCGACCACACATCTGACTCCCCAACCACTGAGCCATCTTTCCCTCCAATCTTATTCTGATTAGCAAAAGAGGGAGAATGACTTTGAGGCATTCATTTCCAAGTTTAACTACATAAAAAAATTGAATATCGTGGAAAATTTAATTTTTCCCATAATGTATTTAAAAAAGGGACACCTTCATACGGGTATATTCTAGATTCATTACAGATAAAGTGACGTATTTCAAGCATTTCAAGAATTTATAATACAGAAATATGAACTTTCTGAAACATATTTGTGCTTGGTCTAGGCTCCTTTTGCACAAATTGGTGGCATGGAGGCAATCAGTCTGTGGCACTGCTGAGGTGTAATGGAAGCCCAGGTTGCTTTGATAGTGGACTTCAGCTCATCTGTATTGTTGGATCTGGTGTCTCCCATTTTCCTCTTGACAATAATTCTCTGGCCAAGCAAGCACAGTAATGCCATGGTCAGCAAACCAGTTACCAGTTGTTTTGGCACTGTGGGCAGGTGCCAAGCCATGCTGGAAAAGGAAAACCGCATCTACAAAAAGCTTGTCAGCAGATGGAAGCATGAAGTGTTCTAAAATCTCCTGGTAGACACAGCTGTCTGGACTTGATAAAACACAGTGGACCAACACCAGCAGATGACATGGCACCCCAAAGCATCACAGACTGTGGAAACTTCACACTGGACTTCAAGCAACTTGGATCCTGTGCCTCTCCACTCTTCCTCCAGACTCTGGGACCTTGATGATTCCAAATTAAATGCAAAATGTACTTTCATCTGAAAAGAGGACTTTGGACCACTGAGCAACGCTCCAGATCTTTTTCTCCTTAGCCCAGGTAAGACGCTTCTGACGTCTCTGGTTCAGGAGTGGCTCGACACTAGGAATGCAACACTTGTAGCCCATTTCCTGGCCAGTTCTGATTCGCGGTGGCTCTTGATGCACTGACCCCAGCATCAGTCCGGTTCTTGTGAAGCTCCCCAAAGTTCTTGAATAGACAATGCCTGACAATTCACTCAAGGCCGCGGTCATCCTTGTTGATTGGTCAACTTTTCCTACTAAACTCTTGCCTTCCAGTCAACTTTCCATGAATATGCATTGATACAGGACTCTGTGAACAGCCAGCCCTTTCAGCAATGACCTTCTGTGGCTTATCCTCCTTGTTGAGGGTGTCAATGAGTGTCTTCTGGACAACTGTCAAGTCAGCAGTCTTCCCCATGATTGTGGTTGTGTGTCCTGAACCAGACTGAGATTAACGCCTCAGGAAACTCTTCTTAGGTCCACATTTCTGTATTATAAATTATTCATTTTAGTATTTTCAGATACTGGAATTTGGATTTCCTTGAGCTGTAAGCCGTGATAATCAAATTAATATAATAAATCTAGAATATTTGATGGTGTGCCGTTTTTTAATAAGTTACAGAAAAAAAGGATTTCCATGCTATTACAATTTTTTAGATGCACTTGTATAGTGCCCAAACAGTCTTGATCAATAGCAGATTTGTTTTGGAATAGGCACCAATCAGAGGCAGCATTTTTATGATGTCATCATGTAAACTTCACACAAAGTATATTACAGTATTTTAAAAATACAAAATACAGTACACAAAAGTATTTTGATACAAAATATGAAGCGTTTTTAATCAAGCCTATATAATACAAATTATTATTTTGTATTTCAAAAACGTATTTTAAATACATGTATCATAAATAATGCCCATTCCTGGTTCTAGACGTGTTAGCTGAATGGTCGTGCTAGAGGTGTTAGTTCTATAGTCGTGCTAGAGGTGTTAGTGCTATAGTCGAGCTCGATGTGTTAGTTCTGTTGTTGTGCTAGATGTGTTAGTCGTGCTAGATGTGTTAGTTCTATAGTCGTGCTAGATGTGTTAGTTCTGTGGTTGTGCTAGATATGTTAGTTCTATAGTTGTGCGAGAGGTTTTAGTTGTATAGTCGTGCTAGATGTGTTAGTTCTGTGGTTGTGCTAGATCTATGAATGTCCCTGCAGGCTTTCGTGGCAGGCTGGAAAAATAAAATAAAATGTTAACTCTTGAAAAGCGATCTAAAATGTGTAGCCCACTTGGTAAGAGCATGGTGATTGTAGTGCCAGAGTTGTAGTCTTGATTCCCATTGGGGGCCAGTATGAAAATGTATGAAAAACGTGCATTCACTAACGTAAGTCAGAAGTGTGTCGGCTAAATGAGGTCAATGTCAAGAACTTCTGACCACTTACCAGTATACATCAGACTCCAATTCCTTTTGATAGATGACCATTCTACATGTTTAACTCAAACAGCTACCGTTAAACGTTAAAAAGAAACAAGTGACTTTCGATTACCGTACTTGATGCTGTTGCAGTGTCTGAGCTTCCTACTGGCCTGGAGAACATCTTCATCCCAGTTAAAGTTGAGGCGGTTGGGATGCGTCACACTCTCGTGCTGCGTAACCTTGTCTTATGTAGCACCCCACAAATCGCTTTGGTTCACAATGTATGATGACCTGACCGCAAGAGGACTGCGAGTTCAAAAATATGTCCACAAGCATTTGTATTCCTGATCTCTTTGGAACGTTTCTAGGAAACAGGCCTGCCAGTGCCCGGCTAAGTGGAAGAGTAGCAGAGAACCAGTGTTTGTGATGCGTATGCGTACACATGCTGATTTGACATTTATGGTATAATAGTAGTGACAGCCCTTCTCCTACGTTGCCCTCGATCTTGCCCTCGTTGACACAGACATGAATCTCTCACCCCCCCCCCCCATTGTTTTCGCAGCAGTCTCGTGTATCTATGTTCCCATTGGTCCTACTTCTTTATAAAGCAAATACTCCACTGCATCATAAAAGATGCATTAGTCGATTATTGAAGCTAGTCAATTTCTATGAAAGAGCTTTCTTCTCTCTGCAAGACCATTTCTGTCAATGTTCCCAATTAACCTTTAGTGTACTGTCATCCCGCTGTTATGGCGTTTATCCCTGGATCGGACATCTTTCTTTAATCAGCGGGAACATTTTACAAAAGCAGTTTTCCGTAATAAAAAAGATATTTGCACTTCTTCAGGCTATTTCCAATGCAACCAAGTACTGATTTAGCTGAGAAATAATTCCTACCTAGAATAATGAGCAAATAAAACACTGCAAAATACATAGTTTCTTCCTGTGACATACAATATAACTTTGACATAGAGTACCGTCCTTGTTGAATGCACAGGTCAAAGACGTTTGGTCCATTAAGATGTTGATAACTTTTAAACTAACATTCCCCACACAGGTCATTGCTACAACTAAGAATGTGTTCTTAGCCAAAAATATAAAGATAAAATAATATTCATACAGTGCTAATACTCATTGGTTGAAGTAGTGTTATCGCTGTCCATAAATATTGCAATGTTTGTGCTGTTCACAGCCTCTCTTGGGAAAACATTGGTTGCCTTTATTTACAAAAAGCGATCTGTTCAATATTGATAGCTTGGTAGCACCTGATATGTCACCCTTGGTCCAGACATCCGGTAATCATCACTTGACTGCATAGATTACATTGTTTCCATAATTATTCGAGAAAAAGCTAGGAAGTGGTTTATATAATAAAGCCAAAAATCTATTCAAAACCCATAAATGACCATTTGTCATTTGATCAGTGGCAGATAAGGTGTTCCTGACCGTTCATCTAATTGGCTCAACTTGTTAGTTTGGATGCATGAGGATGTTCTCCTGCCTTTTAGATGAATAGAGATGACACTCAGATCCACTGACAGATGGTCAGAATTTAAAGCCCGACACAAAACCAAACATCCCATAATTGCCTTTGGAGACCTATTTGGCTATAGTGACGAGGAATGTTTTTTACTAAATACGTTTTAGTGGTAGCATAAGTATGGTAAATCAGAAGAAGGGTTCCCAAACTGTGGGTCATGGGCATTTGCAAAACAACAACAAAGCATCACAGTACCCTACATCTCACCGCTGCGGTGTCTGTGACGTCTAGCAGAGTTGGTTCTGGTTGGTCCCTGGGAGACCAGAAGCTGCTGAAGATCTAGTACTAACGCACCTTAGTGAATGGGACATTGCCCTGCTTAGGGCTCCCACTGAGCAAAATAGTTTGAAAGACTTCTTTTCAAAATCTATTCAATGTCTATTTCGACCAAGAAGATGTCTTTTCAACGTCTAGTCAACTTTGATTGCGTAATGGACTCCCTCTCTTTTTGACTGGACATTTAAGAGGTGTGCTAACTCTAACTGTGGATACTCAAGAGCCTATCACACTTATTAGTAAATTACTAAAGTACAGTTATTAATTATACAGAAAGCAAAAAATGATTAATTTAAGATTCTGTAGATACTATCTAAAACAGGACAATTTAAAAAAAATTCACGACCATACAAGAACTCTCTTACAATAGATTTTGCAACTCCAAATATGTCTTAATTCCCCAAAATTATTAGGAGCCTCAAATTGGGAAGATGGCCTTCCTTCATCAAAAAATAACAATATTGATAGTGACTCATGAACATTGACATTAGCCAACATGGGAGAGGCTTTTAGTTGCTTAGAACAGCGATACTCATTCCTTTCCGTAGGATTTCATCCCAAACCAAATTTAGCACAAGTGATGCTAATCATTCGTAGGACAAAACACTTACTTAGGTAAGTTGCAACTAGGGTCGGAATAAAAATCTATGGAATGGAGGCTCGCAGGAGCAGGAATAAGTATTGATGGGTTGGAAGTTACCCTGGGTTACTTTGTGACTTCACAGACTATTACACGCCTTGCTCTTGTAGTGATCTTTGTTGGTCGACCACTCCTGGGAGGGTAACAATGATCTTTAATGTCCTCCATCTGTACACAATCTGTCTGACTGTGGATTGGTGGAGTCCAAACTCTTTAGAGATGGTTTTGTAACCTTTTCCCGCCTGATGAGCCTCAACATCTCATTTTCTGAGCTCCTCAGGAATCTCCTTTGTTCGTGCCATGATACACTTCCACAAACATGTGTTGTGAAGATCAGACATTGACAGATCTTTGTTCTTTAAGTAAAACTGGGTGCCCACTCACACCTCATCTCATTGATTGAGAACACCTAACTAATTTTCTCTTTAAATTGACCGATTATCCTAGAGGTTCACATACTTTCTCTACACACATACGTAATAATGGATCATTGTCCTCAATTAATAAATTACGAAGTATAATATTTGGTTACACTTTATTTGGAGAGTCCGAAATTCCATCTGTAGGTGCTATATGACTATCAACAAACTATCTGTTGATAAGCAACTAATTGTGTAGTTTAGGGTTAAGTTTAGAATATGTTTAAGGTTAATGGTTAAGGTTAGGCTTAACATTAGGAGAAGGGTTAAGGTTAGGATTAGGGTTAGGGTAAGTAGATAGTTTCTTCAAATGTTGTTGATAGTCTGCAGATAATCTGTAGAGCATCTACAGATACACTTTTTGGACTTTCAAAATAAAGTGTTACCTAATATTTTAGTCTTATTTGTTTACTTGGGTTCTCTATTTCAGGACCTGTGTGAAATATGTTGAAAAACATAATATCTTATGATGTTTTACATCATATTTATGAAGAAATAAGAAATATAAATGGTTCACAAATTTTCAAGCACCACTTTAAATTTAAAATCGTAAGCCCAGTGAGGAATGGACCGCTATGTCACCAAAAAAAGAGACAAGTAGTGAATTTTCACTGACGTACAGCTCTGAAAACCTGACTAGGAATGACAATCTTGAATGGAAAATCGTTTTTTGACATCCAGCCAGGATATACATGTAGGAGTCAGATATTCTTAATGGGTCTCGACATAATGGAATTCCCATATTTCTCATTCTTGATTTCCTGCTCTCGACGCGTAATTGTATGATCAGTCTCTTTGCCCAAAATCTCCACATTTCAATTGAGATGAAAACTCCCAGTATCACAAAATAGGGACGGGAAATGGTGGCGGGTCATATTCCCTGATGTATCCACTGTCACCACTAAGAAAGCTGATATCACCCACACATAAACACTTTCAACACTGCCAATAATGTCAATGGGCTTTTCTTACCACACACATCCTAAAACAACATTTTGGTTCCCCAGACATTTGGGTCTATTGTTGTAATCTAAGGAAGCTAAAATTACGGTATTACCCATACCGTAATATTAAAATCTAATGTATGGACATATGTGTATATAATTTAAATGACTTATATTACCATATATGGTGGAAACATCATCACATATATGTACATGTATGTCGAAATATACAAAAATTGGCTTGTTTTTATATATGTGACATACATCTCCACATTTGACATCTATATCTGCATTTACTTATGGTTTACAGAGTGTATAAGAGATGTAATGTATAATATCTGTTAAGGTACATATGAGATTATGTAAATTAATAAAATAGAAATACTGCTACATTTATTCTTGCCTTTTTGTCTATTAACAATTAGTCTACAAATTTAAACAGAATGAATACTTATGTGTGAGATATTGATGTTATATACAGTACTGTATATGTGATGATAAGTAGGGGTATGGCATGTATGTTGTCACACTGTCCATATATGGGATGGTGTGGCAGATGGAACTATGAAATGGACACTTAAATAAATATGTATATATCTGTTCTTTATAGAGTTTAGATCCAGTAAGGCACTGTTGTTTTGATTTCTTGTTATGGATGTATGTTATTGAATGTTGTGTATAGTTTTTAAGTGTGCGCCACTCCCTGTTCTGCTGTTGCCTGATCGGGTTGATTGAGAGACCGGTCTAATTAGTTAACGCTTCCAGCTGGTCTCCTTTCAACCCTATTTAATGCTCAGTAGAACAGAGAGTGGCGCGGTTCATTATTATATTGTTACTTGTGGGAAGGCTGTCCGGGAGAAACTTTATTTACATGTAAATTGTGATAAGAGTGTTGTTGGAGTTTGGAAGTTTATGCGTACGCTCTTTACTTGTATGTTAGCTGTCAGTGTTTATGCCACTGTGAGAGCATAGTAAGCTATATAAGTATACTCGTTGTGCACTCGCTTTAACAGTTCACCTGCAACTTCATTAGATGTATCTTTTTCCCGGATTGTCTTCATAAAACTACCCATCTATATACACCTGTCTGGTCTCACTCTCTACATCACCCATAACCGTGACATACGTCATTGAAATATTTGGTAAAATCTTTTTTAAATGTACCCATATGGAAATCTAATATATGGCCATATATTTAGGTATACTTATATGTCAGATATCAGCATATATGGTAGAAACATAATCACATATATGTACATATATGTCAAAATATACAAAAAATTTCAGTTTGTATGTATGTGATTCAAATTTTGTAATCAGTTCCTTGGCATATGGTTTTCAAATTTATATGCAAGACAACACCAGACTCACAACTTAGGATTTTCCAATTCAAACTATTATACAACATTCTGGCAACAAAAAGAAACTTATATATACACGGGGATACAATCTTCTCAGCTCTGCAGATTGTGCTGCAAGGAGGTAGAGTCAATAGATCCCTTTGTTTTGGAATTGTCCATATGTAGCAAGCTTTTGGTCACAGGTGCAGGAATGGCTGAAGAATTGCAACATTTGCCTAGATTTAACTATACAGAAAGTAATACTCGTTGACTTTAAAAGTCATAGTCAATTGACCAATAATATAATAATTATTTTGGAGAAAATGTTCATCTTCAAATCCAAACCGGTAGAATCACTAAGAATAGAAAGGTTGTTGGTGATATATTTTCAAATATATGTTAAGAGTTTTCATATGTATGGCCATATATGGCCATATATTATATTTCTGTATGGGTAGCTAATATTATCTGTTGGACCTAACATTTGATGAATTACTGTGCAGAGGTCAGGCAGAGGTCATGGTGTTATTGGAACAGTTTGTTTTTGCTGTGGCTTTAAAGGAGGCAGTCACATGGTGCAGGTCCAATGCCAAGAGGACTGGGTATGTTCATAAAGCCTCACACTGAATGAAAACGACTCAACTGTCTACTAAGGAAAGCTGGTTTTAGATTTGTATTGCAAAAATCATTTTTTCCCATTTTCTCCCATCCCAATTGTTCTTATCCAATATTTCCCTTTAACCCTGCTACGACAGCAGCTCCGCAACCACCCCAACAAATGCGGGATGGTGAAGGGCGCTCACATGGTTCATCCAACCACAGCCACCGAGCTGTTCTTTTTGCTTTGCTCATCCAACACAGAAGCCTTTAGTCAGACCATGTACAGGATGATTACGCTCACCAAATATACTTCTGCGATTTAATTTACAGACGCCCGATCTGCACAAAAGGAGTCCCTGGAGAGCAATGTGGCAAGGTAGATGATTCGGCTTATCTATTCCAAATACCGAGCAGCGATATGCCAATTTGCGCTGCCTTGTGCTCGAGGCCCGGGCAAATTCAGAGAAGCCATAGTCATGTTTGAACCACTGACTATCGTGGTGTAGTTTCTCCTGCAAGGCAGCGACTTAGCCAACTATGCCACACGGACACCCCCATAACTGGATTTTTATAAGGCTGTGAACATACAGAAATGTGTCTTTGTCTGTTAAAAGTAAGTATGAGCTGAGGATGTTCGCTCAAGTTTTTTGACAGATAAGCTCCACTTTTGGCCACCAACTGTCAACAGTTCCACTCCGATTGATCATTAGCTTCCAACCACAGAAAGCAATCTGTTATGAAGGGAATTAAAGCTTTGATTTAGTGCTAGTGAATTACTCTTACTGGTTTTTGGTGTAAATCTTATGTAATTTATTTCCTTCCATCTTTCGGACATCATGCATGAAATATGCTATTTATCAGTCCAATGACTTGATATATGTGCCACACATTTTAAATCTTTAGCATTTATAAACGATGATGCTAAAGAAAAAATAAATTACTGTCAAACCATGTCCTTGTTGGTTTCCATACAGTCTAAGGAAACAAAACTTATTTTGTAATTTGGGTGAACTATGAAAATGACTAATCACCAATTCCTCGTGTATTTTATGTTGCATTATATTTATTGTTAGGCGATTAAATGTTTATGTGACTTGAAGCACCTTGCCTTTATTACATAACCCCGATTTATGGAAAGACTTTTAAAAACATTTATTTTGTTTTATTTTTTATATTGGTATTTATTACACACTATATATTGATCACACAATATAATAACAATATACAATTTTATTTTAGAAAATATACACTAATTTCAGATATGATGACTGCAACACTCTCCAAATAGTTGGGACAGTCAACTATTTACCACAGTGTAACGTCACCTTTTTTATAACACTGAAGACACCAGTTGGTTATGCAAGCAGAATTTCCCCTCATTCATCCATAATGCATATACTCAGCTGAACAACTGTACGAGGCCTTTGTGGTAAGTGGGTTAGGAAAAGAAAGTGTTATTATTTCCTTTTTCCTCCAGCGGCAAATGTGACTGAGGAGATAGATAGGAATGTTACAGAGAGTATTTAGAATAGGATTGAGCTTTTTGATAATTTAATATCTATAAATCATATTATTAAGTGTTCAGGGGGGTTTGCATGCTGTAGTGGGCTAAGTCATTGCATTGTGGGAATCTACGTCATGATAGTCAGTGGTTTGACACTGGCTATGGCTTGAATTGCATAATGTATATCAAAGGTAGACTGGTGCATGCCTATTGACAAACACAGTGGAAGTACAAATCGATAATATCTATATATTCTATGTATATATTCCCTGTTCCAATGGCATGAAAAGAACTGGACAGTGTAGGAAATAACTGTCACATCTAAACTGCCTATTACATTTTTTTATATCATAAAAATACATGTACCATGAATTTTGTAAGCTACACCAATTAATCTCAAACAAAACAAATTATTTTAAATACTTTCACCACAGTCATCATAAATATCTAGTCAAAGACAAACTTAAAGATGTTTATTTTCCTATTAAAGATTAATATGAATTCAGACCAACACACGCACACAATTCTGCATAAATAAGCCTATTGCACATCTGTTGTCTGCCGGTTGTGATGATGATATCAAGCAGTCCCCTTGCTGCTACCCAATCTCGTAGACTACACTCATGGTCTCTCCTCTGTCTTATGCGTTCAGCTCCACCATAACTTCAAAGGGCATCTTCTTTGCTGCTCTGCCACCCGGAGTGAACAAAAAAAAGGAATATACATGAACTTCCTCCAAATAACCTACATTGTATAGTTTGCACTGTTTTGTAGCATGTGGCATCCCTGTATAAGGCACAATAACATGGTATACTGACCAACATGTCTAAGGGGCAGGGACGTCACTAGAGATTTATGGATAGGGGGACTAATCCTTTACTACAGTAGGAGAGCTTAGGGGCATGCTCCCCCAGAAGTTTTTTAACGGCCCCAAAATAATAGCTTTCCCTCGGCCTCTCCTTTTGCACGACCCTTCAATAAGTCCAAACATTTGATAAAGTGAGTGAAACCCTGAAGCCTACATTAGTCTTGCTCAATCACTCAGGTAGTTGATTTCTATGGTGGGAAGGATAATAATGATGTTTGCTGTGTAAACTTCTTTAACTGCATATCTCATGAAAATCATTTAGTTTATGCATGAGCACTATAAGCCTATGTATTCAAAAAACAGACCAATTTGAACTGAAACCTCAAAGAACTTTCTAGGTTATCACTAACCTCCATCAGACCAGCCCCCGAGCCCTGTCAGCCTGCAGCTTCTTTCTTTAAATCTTGCTCGTTTAAACAAGTTATTATTATTAAAAAATTGACAACAACTCAAGGCTTAATGAGTGATCAATCCATTTAAATAACGTATGTTTGTCTGAACTGGTAAAATCTTTAATTCTTTCCTAACTGACCTTCAAGAGCTGGAGGTGTCAGTGCCTGGTCTGGCTGCCGACCCAATTAGACTGACCCACAGATTTCTGTCCTCACAAACTGCATCTCAGACACGCGTATAGATAGGGTCTAAAATCACCTAGGTTTGTCAGTATAATTCCCAAGAGAGCACAAACAAAACGGACGCACAGGGAAGTGCAGCAGCACACAAACATGCAAAAGATTACAAATAAAAATATTACGGTGCAAATCCGCCATCATAATAGCAATGTGCGAAAGGTACAAACGTGCCTAGCTATTAAAGGGAATGGGAGATGGATCTGTAATTGGTTTATTTGGAAGATGAATCTCTGATGGGTTTATTGCATGTTACGCCCAAAACACACCTATGAATTAATAAAGACACTTAGTACAACATTTTTAGACCATGCGCCCGGCACATGCACCCTTTTATCCGCTGTCAAACTAGCAAAAGTGGATTTGGACATGCCCAAAGCGCACTTGCGCCATGCACTTCACGCCATGTGCTTAGATCATTAAAATAAACAAAAGTATATGCTATTTTCAAGATATCAGAACCTATTTTTATAGATACTACCCTAATCAGTTTCCTAAAACTGATGAAATGCAAGCAACTTACAGGGCTCAGCTGTAGAAGAGGCATGGGTCTCTGTATAAACAAGGATCACTTATAAACAAAGGTAAAACAAGGGTAAATTCATCACACAGATTACCACAAAAGATCAAAAAAATTAGTTGGTAAAGTTTTTTAAAACTACTAGTGTGACTACAGATTGCATTGTCAGTTAAGTAATATTGGCTTGTTCAGTTGTATTTCTAACAAACCGCTAACTATAGAGCTAACTAAGCTAACAATGATTGGGTAGCTAGCCACTGCAGTTCATTTTGGACAATTTCAAGTTTACACAACAACCGATAAATTCCTGAACAATACTTGTTAATTTCGTCTTTTTAACTATGGATAACAAAAACAGAATGCAAGTACTTACCATGTAGTTGTCCTTCTGTCGCTCTCACCCTAACACGATACATCCAGACGCAACTATTTCCTCACATTCACGGTAGAACAGGCAGTTAACTTGACAACCACTCAGTCCATTTCTGTCATTAGCCTTGCGTTAACATGTACCTCATCTATGTGTTTTTGGTGTTGCCATAAACCAAAAGGTTTATGAATAATGTAACTAGCTCTGGTGAGTCCATGGTTTACATATCATATGTGCCAGAAGGACTTCAGAATCTCAGACTATGACATGCGTAGGGCACCAAACACACACTACCAAAATATCTGTGTTGCCACCTGCCTCCACATGGGGGGAATCTATCGAGAAAGAATCCCATATTAGTCCTGAGGCCTCGGACAACAATTCAGATTTTCATCTGTTTAGATCATAATAACTTGCACATTTGTGAAGGCATCATTAATGCAGAAAGATATGTACAATTTATGCTGGCATCCAGACGTCGTCTCTTAGAGGGACATCCCTGCATTTTCCGACAGGACAACGCCAAACCACATTCTGCCTGGATTAAAAGCACATGGTTGCGTAAGCAGAGTGTGCGGTTGCTAGCATGGCTTGCCTGCATTACTGACCTGTCTCCGACTGAGAATGTGTGGCGCATTAAAAAGCATAAAATAACGCAACGAAGACCCTGTATAGTTGAGCAGTTGAAGACATGTATAATGAATGAATGGGGGACAATTCTGCTTGCTAAACTTAACCAACTGGTGTCTTCAGTACCCAAACGCTTAATGAGTGAGATTTGAAGTAATTGTATATTTTCAAAAATAAATTAAATTCACTAAGTCAAACATTATATAATGTGTTAATAATGTGTTTTCAATATGGTACAAAGTAAATAGAATTTTCAAATTATGTTTTTGTTTGCATTTTCCATAATGTCTCAATTTTTTTGGAATTGGGGTTGTATATATAAAAAACATTATTAGTGTTGTTCAAATTAGAGTTACTATGATTCACGTACAGAAAGTAGACGTGGCCTATTTTATTTGGCACAATTGTGGTTTAATAAATGGGTGATTTGTAGTTTACTATGTTCGTTGTTGACACATTCTAATAGCATCTAATCTAGTATGTAGGTCAGTATCAGAAATCAGAAATGTCCAGAACCAAATAATGGATGATTATTGTCATCAGAGGAACATCAGGAAAGTGAAATCTGGACTGTTATTTTGGTTAATGGCTGACTCAGATCTGAGCAAATGGTGTGATGCCTGCGTATTGTGTTGCCTTCACCATTCACTGAGTTACTGTATATAGGCCAGTTTCCCCTTTTTCACATCTGGAGACTGATGGAGGTTGGATCGTTTACAAAAGAAACTGTCACTTCCCTCTTTACGCCCATTCACACCTGAACACGTTGGGACCCACCGTGGGCACCCCACAACATGTTGTTCACGGTCTGTCATGCCTATAGTGTCCTCTCATGAAGGCTTTTGTTTTGAAGTGAATTTACTGCAGTTGTACACATCCTGCCATGGAGTGGAGTTTAAATTATTCCTACTAGGTCGAATCGAAATGTAATCAAATTTGTTCCTGGTATATTTTACTACTAATTTTTAAAAGTGAATTGAGACCCCAAGTGAGGTGGTGGGTTTGCCCTGAATGAGATCGAGCTCTCAGAACTGAATCAAATATGAGCAATGAAAGGAGCAAAACCACAGGTAACGAGGGTGATTACATTTACGTTTATTTTCATCAGCTTCGTTTACCTGTTGCGCTCATGCAATCCCCAACATACCGCCTTCTTGAACTCTACTGTTAACAAATTTAGATAAACACAAAACAGTGTAATTTAAGAGTAAGATTTTTTAACTAATGGATGGTCAGTCCCTTTCTCCATAGCTCTGTCTGTGAATTTCATGACATTTTTCCAAATCTCTATCACTCACCTTTTTATAGAAACATGGGCGGTGACTATGCTTTGATATTGTTTAACCTGATCACTGGCACTTTTACGGTAAGTGTTGTATGATAACAGTGTAAACAGAGTGACTCTTAGGATCAGCAGGTATGTGGATGAAATTACTAACATTATTAACAAGAATGTGATGCCTTTAGCGCGTTCTAATGCGAGCCACATCGGAGAAGTGAGAATAACAGGATCTGTATTGAAATAGATCTCTATTATTCCATCGAAACTTATGTAATTTAACGAAGTGGTTACGGTTCTGGAAAACATGTTTACACCATGTTGAAGCTTTTGTTCAGAAGATGAACAGCACGCAGTGTCTCTAAACATGGGCAGGATATAAGGCCACAGATTCAATAGGCAGTGATATTAAACATGACAAAAAATGGGCACTTGCTGTAAAGATGCACTAGCTCTAAATGCTTGGCAAAATATTGACAACAAGCTATTTTACTTTTATTTTTGGGGGACTGAATGTTTTGATCAATAAAAAAAAAGTGATAAGTTGAAGCTAAATGTTTAATTTGTGATAATCTTTCTATTACAAAGAAATATATATTGAGTGTCTGAAGCTCCTTTAAAGAAATATGTTGTCATTCTCCCAAGATAAAATTCTATAACAGTTTTTTTAAGTAACTGTTATTGGCTAGGGAGTTAAGCCAAAATGAATGTTTGCTGTAAGAGCAGTTGAACAAATTGACATCTATGTTACAGCAGTACACTTTGCCCGTGAGACAACGACCCAGACCTCTGAAACTCCCTAGGCCACATCATTTTGTGTTTTGTTGATGGAAATACAAAATACTTCTTCAAGTGTTGCTTCACAATCTCCCATCAGTGGGTTGGGTTGACTTGTGTTTAGACAGAGGCAGCCATGAGAAGAAACAGCAACATGTAGCGCAGCCCTCGTCACTGAAGATCTGGTCAAACCTGCCCCAACCATCACCCCTCTTCTAACGTCACAGAGAGATCTGCGGAATGGTTTCTCAATTTAACCTAAAGTGCATCACAGCATGGAAAAGCGATGACATTTCTAAAGCAGACAAATATTTGGTAAGAATAGCCTTTGTCATCGCCGTCTGACGGGACCCAAGAGTCTCACAATCCAAACACAGACAAGGTAGGACTTTGTTTACACTATTTCCAAGACAAAACGAAGCATCGTCACTACAGCTCAGATTAGGCACTTGGCCTGAAACTTCGTACCCCAACCACAGGCAGTGCTGAGACTGTTAGCACCGCCCACCGCAGGACTCAAATGGAGCTGGGACCGTTAGCATCGCCCACCGCAGAACTCAAATGGAGCTGAGACCATCAGCACCGCCCAACGCAGAAGTCAAATGGAGCTAAGACCGTTAGCACCGCCCACCGCAGAAGTCAAATGGAGCTAAGACCGTTAGCACCGCCCACCGCAGAAGTCAAATGGAGCTGAGACCGTTAGCATCGCCCAACGCAGAGCACAAATGGAGCTGAGACCGTTAGCACCGCCCACCGCAGAGCACAAATGGAGCTGAGACCGTTAGCACCGCCCACCGCAAATCTCAAATGGAGCTGAGACCATTAGCACCGCCCACCGCAGAAGTCAAATGGAGCTGAGACCGTTAGCACCACCCACTGCAGAACTCAGATGGAGCTGAGACCATTAGCACCGCCCACCGGAGAGCACAAATGGAGCTGAGACCGTTAGCACCACCCACCGCAGATCACAAATGGAGCTGAGACCGTTAGCACCACCCACCAACAACAGAGACCACAGACTGACTGACCACAGACTGACTGACCACAGACTGAATGACCACAGACTGAATGACCACAGACTGACTGACCACAGACTGACTGACCACAGACTGACTGACCACAGACAGACTGCATTGCCCATGTATTCCAAAACACTGTGGTGTCAATTAGACAAATTCATTGTTTGCCTTAATCAAGAATTAATGGACAAGCTTGACAAATAAAATGTTTATAAAAATGAACTGATCCAACCATGGAAATCTATGTTATCATAGAATCAGCAGAATGAAGCAGGCAGCAGGTTTCCCAACCAATTCCTGACATTTTTAATTTTAGTGACTAAAACACCTAATTTTTTTTAACCAACTAAATATAGGGTTAATGTTGACAGAGTTTCTGAGAACTAATCTCATTGTTTTACATGCTCGGTTTATGAACCAGGAAGTGGCCTCCAGTCCTTGGAAGGAATACTCTCGTCTGCACCATGTCCTGCTTTAACTCTGCTTCCTCTTATACTTCCTGTTCTGTTGCACAGCCAGTGACATTCATCCCATAACACGTTGGGTTTGGGCACCATTTCCATTTATAAATACCCTCGCCTGACATTTCAATAGACAATAGATGTCTGGTATTCCCAAAATGGAAGAATAATAATAGGCATGTTTTTTATTCCCAGAATAATATCTACTGTATGTTTCTGACAGTAAATTGCTTTATGTATTGCTTTAATGCTGAAAGAAAAACATTTTTGGGACCGTTTCTCAGACATTCTAGTCATAAACCCAGTTCTAGATTGAAAAGACTTCTTTCTGAGATTTTCTACTGAACAAGCCCAGGACTCATTTTCATATGTTTAGGAAACCAGTTCTATTTTTATTTTTATTATTTCAATGTCAAAACCATGAATTATTTCTTGATTGCTGTCAATCAGTTTACCATACGTTTAGATTATTTTAAGTGTGGATTTTCCATACACTTCACACAATTATTTATTCCTTTACCCTTGTAATGCACGTGATAGTCAACCAGAAAACCACAGCAAAAAAGAAACGAGGGAGAATTCCACCTCCCACAGCTCTCATCTCATTGGCTGAGAGCCGTGATGTCACAGAGGGGGCTGCCCTATAAAAACACACTCTTTACACTCAGCCAGCAGAGCAAACTGAGAGTGTGTTACAGTAGTACAGTGAATTTAGCATTTGAAAACAGAACACTCGCAGAGCACCAAGGATAACCACATACTGTAGGATTTGTCACCATGTGCCAGGGACTTGATTCACTGCCCACCACATGTCTAGAGAGGTAGCTGTTGCTCTCATATCTACTTCATATCTTTTCTATATCTTCCATTTAACTATGTTGCTGGATTTACCCTATTGGGGTTACAGTGACAATACTTTGTTTTTGTGGCATAGCTTTGTGGAAATTATATTGTTTTGTGGTTAACGCGGTGTGAATGATTCATCAGTCTAATGAACATGTTTTGTCTCTTCAGGGTTAAGGAGCTCAAAGCTCTCTTTGGAAGATTTCTCCAGAAGCCTGATCAGAGCCACCTGGGACACTCACACAAGACGGAAAAACTGAGGTACGATATTCTGTCCAAGAGCAGTTCTATGTTCTATTGGGCTTTTCATAACTTCATCTAAATCCGGGAAGCGATAAATGCAGCCATAGTGAAAATGATGCATTGGAAATGTGAGACTTTTAAGATTTTTGTATACCAACTGAAAATGTATTGACTAGTTGATCTAACCTGATGCTTTTTATCAACAGGTTCAATATGGATGAACCGTTAAAATGGAAGGAGTCATTTCAGAACCTGCTTTCCAACCAATGTAAGTATATGTCTCTATACAGGTCATCATACTACATAATAAAATGTATACATTTAACATTTATGTACTGTACAAGTGGACATCCATGTAACTGGTACCAAATGTAGCAAGGAAACAGTACCTAAATAGCCTTAGCCGGATGCAACCATAACACAAGTGTTTTCTACCTAAACTATTGGAAAAATGTGTTCCGTTCATCACAATTTATTTTAGGACACAGTTTAAAGAGAATTGTGAAGTAGTGACATGTTACAATATATTCAAAGATGCTAAAGGACTTATTTTTTATTTACAGATGGACTTTGTTTGTTTCGCACATTCCTGGTGTCGGAGTTCAGCGAGGAGAACATAGCCTTCTACCTGGCCTGTGAAGACTACAGGAAAACTAAGAGCGCCTCAAAGCTAGCAGCAAAAGCTAAGAAGATCTATGACGAGTTTATCTGCAGTGATGCACCAAGAGAGGTAATAATGAATGAAATCTACTTGTAAATCACATCTGTTTTTAGGGGAAGACAAGGGTTAAGATGAACAGTGAATAAACACATCACTCACACAAAAATATACAACCAGTACAACCAATATCATGCTGTTTCACCTAAACCTGCCCTCCTCTTCCCACAGGTCAACCTCGACCACGAGACTAAAGCCCTCACCATGAAGAACCTGGAGAGCCCCAACCAGGCGTGCTTCAACCTGGCCCAGGAAAAGATCTATGGCCTGATGGAGAAAGACTGCTACCCTCGTTTCCTCAAGTCCCCCACATACCTAGAGATAAGCCGGCAGGTCAAAGCTGGTTAAAAGATAATTTAAGCCTGGTTAAGACCAGTTAAGCCTGGTTAAGACCAGCTAAGCCTGGTTAAGGCTGGTTGTATTTGTTAGATACCCACTGCAGGAAGGGATGGCAGGAAGGGAACACAAGGCAAACTGGACAAGACTGGAAAGCCTGCTGTCTCATATCAGTGATGGAGAGCTTCAGTGCTGCTAGTTTCAGACGTGTGCGGGAAGTTTCCGTAAAAACTGGACTGAACTGGATATCTGTCATGAGACTGAAACATTGTTCTGTGGTCTGGTAAAGACCCGCTGTGAAGATTGAGGGTACGAAATCTGCAAAAATGTGAACGTGTGTGTTCAATTGAAGAATGTTGCCAAGTTGTTTCTTCAAGTTGTGTTTCAGCAGGACGAAGGTTGTTAGATAGAAGGAGCGATTTTGTACGACCTGACGGAGAAGCTGTTGTGTATTGATGATGAAATGCCTATTTATTTAAGGAACGCTGTTATAACAATGCTGTTGACATGTTTCTATTTTACAGTTTGACTAAGATTCTATTATTTATTGTATTAATTAGGTTTTTTGCTACACAAAATTCCTTATGTAAAAGGAAATTATTTGAATAAAAATGTAACAATGTGAACTGTATTACATTTTGCTGTGTTATTTGATCCAAGAATAACAAATTCATGTAGATACAATAGAGTACACCTGGACCAGTTGTTTCTAAAACACTGACCATCACGAGCCATCCACAAAGTGCCAGTTTAACAATATTATTTAAGTCGTCATAACTTGTCAAAAATACAACATGATTACTTTGCAGATGGTTCTATATGGTGATAGACAAAGCACTGTACATATTTCTAATTTATGGCTAATTTCTTTAAAAACATACAATTTCTTTCAGAGAAATATGATAAAGAAACATCTCTGCTAACTGAGCCTGGTCAGTACACACTCTGAGCAGTGCCTCTTGCCTCCTGGTGGAGTTGTATTTGTAGACGGCTACAGGAACATCTGCAGGAGAGAATTCAGTTACATTGGACAGTCCAGATTCCATCTGTAAGTGATCTATAGATAATAATTGTATCAACTAAATTAGGACCCATTTTCTGTTAATATTTTTTAAAGTTAAGGTCAGGGTGTTGGGGGTTAGGTCAGGGTTAGTGATAAGTTTAGGTTTCAGGTCGGGATAAGTGTCAGGGTTATTTAACAGTTTGTTAGAATGTTGCTGATGCTCTGTAGAAAATCTCTAAAGCATCTACAGATACACCTTTAGGACCCGCAATATAAAGTGTTACAGAGATTATGTTTCGGCCATTTTGATTGGCAGTGGGACATATTAATACCCATGATGCACCAGAAAAGCAGCCAGACCAATTCGCCAATCTATATAGGCCTAGAACCTTCTCCAGTAATATTTAATACCACCTGGCTCAATCACACTATACTATTAGTAACTTGAAAATAAGCTTTCATGAATGCATTATTTATTTTTTTATTTTTATTTAACCTTTATTTAACCAGGTAAGTTGACTAAGAACAATTTCTTATTTACAGCAACGACCTGGGAGCAATTAGGGTAAAGTGTCTTGCCCAAGGACACAACGACATTTGGCTCAGTCAGGAATCTAACTGGCAACCTTCTGACTACAAGTCTGACTCCCTACCCACTGAGCCATCTGCGCCATTTATACAGCCTGTAAGAATGAGCTGCTGATGTATCGTAAGCCGTTAGTTCACATCAGAGTATTCTGTAAAGAACAGAGCAAGCACTTCTCCTGTAAAGGTTTTTTTTCTTATCTTCGCAAAGGAAAAGTAACATATTCCATACATTGGATGTTACACTGGAATAAATGAATAACTGGGCTCAGTGCAGCTCAGATGTGAGAATATGGAGCAGGGTTTGTCAGTTTAATTCCCACAGGGACCAGCATAAAAAGTATGGTAACGTATGAACTACTGAACATACATTGAACTTACATTAAAGGACAACTCCAGCGCAAAATGAAGGGTTAATAACACATTGGTACAGAGTCGACCGTTCTCTGGGATATGTTTTTATGCTAATCGAATGTGCCCAGTTTTAGTGCAAACTGATAATTACTTCATAACGCTAGTTGTGTGGGCATGGATGAAGTAAAAATAAATCGCTATTCTATACCACTAACAAGGCCACACTTCCACGGTAGCATAATGAGGGTCCATACACGCAAACCGAAGCATTGAGAATTTGTAAGTGTACAGACAGTTCATTCGAAATATAGTTTAAAAGACATTACCGTTTTTATATACAGCCATGCGCCATCTTCGGAAAACAGACTCGACCAGTCGAACCACAAACACTGTGCTACATAAGCTGAAGTGTGACTTGGAATCTTCCAACTAGCATTGTAAGGTAATTATCAGTTAGCACTAAAACTGGGCACATTCGATTAGAATGTAAACATATCCCAGAGAACGGTCATTTCGGTACCAATGTCTTATTAACCCCAGGTTCATTTTGCGCCGGAGTTGTCCATTCTTTCTGCAATACGTGGGTAACCGTATGTAATGGAAATTTTTCCACATTACGCAGACAGGCTTACGATATGGCCATTGAAATGTGAGTTTTCGTACGTATTGAATCGCTGTTCCACTGGAACATTTCCAGGAATAGACCAATCGGTTTTGAATGTTTCGTAACCATACAAAGCTTTACAGTTCACCAACTCCGGAAACGTACACATCTGTATGATTTTTTTTTTACATTTCTTTTACGTATTGCCATGATAAAAGCCTGTACAGCGCTAAGGTGTGGCAAGATGCCCCTCCCCCTTTTACATTCCCCTCAAGTCAGTGGTTGGTTAAATAATTATTTTTTTAAATGTACATGTGTGAAAAACTGTGAGAACTTTCCACATTACTAGACTGAAAAACCTGTTCTTCCCTCTTCAAAGGAGAAAGTGACACCCTGGCCTAAGTGTGTCTTCCTCATCCAGATGAATATTCCCAAGCTCTGATAGGTTGGTCTACAATGGAGGGGGCGGAGCTACCCAAAGGGACTCGAGGAAACTAGGCAAACGGTAAGGGAAATTTTGCTATCCAGAAGTGGAGCAGGGTTGCTTTGTTATACACCACGTTGGTGTTGCCACAACACACAGACTTAACGCGTATTAGAAGACGCTGATATCATAGGCACTTGACAAAATAACACACACACATATTCTATTGCAAAATTACTACATGCATGAGGGTGAGAGTGTGTATAATGGAAACAATATTTTTGTTGTCATGGTACTCAGCCCTGTGACACGCCAAAAACAGACCATGCTCAGTCAGCATTTCTCTTGTAATCGGCCAGTTCCTGTCCATCTACACCCAGACATGTCTCACAAGCCAGACGGCTACTTCCGCAATCTTTGAATGGCTACAGCATAGGCGTCCGGACAACTTTGCATGACAATTTGCACACGGGGGAGCAACCGGAAATTAAACAAACAGAGGGAGGGGATGTCACAATGTTCACAAAAACTCAATGGAAAAACAATTCTCTACCTTCTAATGTGAAAAACAAACTAGCATCCTTACCAGACCTTGTGATGTTAGCCAAGGTTTGCCCATGCCAGACAAGGCATGAGGAAAGCATGAGATAGGGCAGTGGTTCTCCAAACTCCTGGTTACCCCCAGCCGCTCTGTCTTTAGATGTATTTCAGGGAGCACACCGGAATTAACATGTCTGATTATCACGCTATTGACTGCTTGATTCAGACGACTTAGTTAAGGGCTACTGTAAAAACTTTGAGATGGCTGGTTGGGCCCCAGGAGAGGTTGGAGAAGCACAGAGCCAGGGGACTTAGGCGTTATTAAACTCATCTGAGTCTAGCCTCTACATAAGCCTGGCAGTGTAACACAGCCTTCTGGCCTGCAGGAGACATGGGTTAGAAACCAGTTCCTATCAGTGATGTAACCTGGGGAAACAGGGAGTGTACCCAAGCAGGTGTGATGTTTCTGGTACAAACAGGAAATCCGTTAAGATAGATGTTTTCCCTTTCAAGGTTTTTGTCTTCTTCTCTTCACCGGCACACGATAAGCACAAACACTGATTGATTCTATAGAAAGGATTTTGGACTGGAGTTGTTAGATAACATGTCACACTCCAAATTAATTAGTGACAACCTAGATGTAGTTGTGTATGCGCATGTATATATATATGTGTGTGTGTGCGTGTGTGTGCGTGTGTGTGCGTGTGTGTGCGTGTGTGTGCGTGTGTGTGCGTGTGTGTGCCTATCCATGTATTTACATTTTAATGTGTGTGTCAGGTTGAAGTAGTTAGTCACCGGCTGATGTAATAAACAGTTGTTAATTTAATAATTTATTGCATTAGGCAGATAATGTTAATACACCAGACTTCGCTGTTATTGCGTAAAGCTCTGTGGCAGCTACCCGGAGGTGTTTTCCCGGTAAGTAGCCGCAGAGAGCGTTTGCTGGCAGTGGTCTCCATGGAGACCAATGATCCCCCATTGTCAGCCTCTCTCTGCGTACCTCAGCGCCACGGCCCACTAGCGTAGCGCTCAGAGCTGCTGTGACTCACTCCACCAACAACACCGCTCTTCCCGCTCAATGTCTACCCCCTTAACTGCCCCTCACCTCCTCCTCTGTCCCCCGCCCCTTCCTATCTTCCCCGTCTCTCTCCTCCTCTCTCCCACACAGCAGAACCCCGGTCTGTCCGAAAACCCTCCCACAGGGACATGGAAGACGAGGGATAAAGTGCCGTAAATCAACGGAAACCAACTGGATTCTCAGCTCCCCCCATTAGCTCTATAACTAGGGGGGGTTGAAGGTCAGTGGCACATATTCCCTATACAGTGGTCTGCTGTAGAGCATGGCCTCTCTTCTCTCCGCTAGGAGAACACGTCCTGCACGGACAGACTGAGGGAATAGAACGAGCAGTCAAGGCTCTTCGGTCATGTATGGTAGTCTGCAACATCAGCCTTGACAAGAGTCACGTACCATCTATAATGTTCGCAATGAGTCGGCACAACTGCATCACGGTGGCCCTGGTTCAAATTCGGGTTGCGGCATTTCCGACCATGCCTGGGGGGGGCAGCTAAGGGTCATGCTCCCCAGGGTAAAAGTAGTCTGGTCAGAGAAGCCGTAGTCAGGCTCAAACCACTGACCATCATGGTGTAGTTTGTCCTGAAAGGCAGTGACTTTTCCCACTACGCAACGCGGACCCCCCTTAAAGGTAATTTTTGGAGGCACACTTGTATTGCTACACAACCAAACCTTCAACGAAAAAGAAGTTCAAATACACATGCTCAGTTTGCACTAGAATGCTAAGAGCAATTGGCAATTGGAAATGATGCATATTTTAGAACAATGACAACCCTGTTGTCAAATACTGAAGCTGACCTCCCCCCCCCCCCAAAAAAAGAGCAATTGGCACTTTTGTTTTGTAAACACAGGGCAGGTTTCTGCAGGAAATACTCTACCTGCAGACAATATGTTTTGCTCATGCACATTTAATACAAAATCTCCTGGACCATTAGCAGGTAGTATTGTTTCTTTATGAACAGCGATTCAACTTGTTGAATTCATGGTGTGTTTTGTTGACAAGAATTTAGCATGTAGTGTTTACATGCTAGATTCTTGTCAACAAAACACACCATGAATTCTACAAACTCTATATTCACCACAGTGTGCAATGGCCTTAAGAACTTGCCGAACTGTTAATACAAGGCTTTGGGGAGTAACTGTGGTGGATCTGACATTGTGTCGTGCTACTACTGGTAGACTGCGTATTCATATAAAATACACGAAATCCATGTTATGTTGACATACAATTACATACTGAATAATGTGTGGTGAGAATATACGATTATTCTTATTATTTTTATTGACAGTACAGTATGAAGCATTAGTTAGGCAGACAGACCTGTAGGGGGAGACAGAGAGGAAGGGCCCAGACAGTGCCTGAGCCAGGGATTTAACAGTCGTCGTCTGGTTGCTTGTGTGGTCCAGATTTGGAAACGTAGACCAATACCTTTACCGCTTTTAAAATATTTTTGTCCGGCAGCTATAGCCGGCTAACGCGTATATCACATGCTTTTTTTAGTATATGTCGCCAAGCGAGTCTGATTGTTATCACTTCTCATTCAACACGGTAACTATAGTAACTATTATTATAACTATAACTATTATTATACTAACTACCATAGTGCATATGCATCCTGCTGCTACACATTCATCAACTTACTATACAGCCACTATTCACAGGCGTCCAACCTACTGTACACAAAAGGAGTCGCTAAAGAGCGAAGGTACAAAATTGCGGCACCCAAATTGCGGCACACAAGAGTTTGATATTGGAAGCACACACCATATATTTTTCTCAAATTGTTATTATTGGGGGGGGCACATTTCCTGTCTGGAACATTGGGGGGACATGTCCCTACGCCCTTGTCGGCACCCCTTGTTGGAGCTCCGGGCATTGTTTGAATGCCCTGACCAAGACATTAAACAGGGAAGATTTATTACAGCTTCTGCTTCATATTTAAATTACTAAAAAGCTCCCAATTTTTTTTTCTATGACAACCCATTTAGGCCTAAGCATACTATTACCTTTAGCAAATAATGTACACAGCAAGTAGTGTACTATAGCTAGCGTTTGGAGACTTAGACCGGGAGTAAGTAGCCTTGAGTCATGTGTGGATTTTAGAAAGAATTTTGGAAAGAGCTGTCTGTAGTGTCCCTGTCTGACCACCACATGAATGCCCCATACTCAGGGGATTTTCCTCTGGGAGTCAGTTCCTGGAAATCCTTTACTCTGGTCAGAGCTTGGTGAAGTCAGATAGCAGCTTCCTGTGTCACATGCAGGAAAAGAGATTTCTCTCAATATCTGCCACTCTGTCAAGTGGTGTGGGAAACATGGATGAACAGGCATTTGTTTTACAGTAGTTTGTTTCAACTTCACAAACACTTTGTAATAAGTTGCACACGTATATCATAATGTAAAGTTTTATACTGCATATTATTACCTAGTCTATATTCTATTGTATATTTCTACTGTATTTTTTATATATATTATATATAGAGTATATAATTATTAATAATAAAAAGCTGTTTCAATAATTAAAACATACATCTTACATTCTTCCTTTAAAGGTGCACTCTGTAGAATTTTGTGAAAACAGAACTACATTCTCTTTCAGCAAGCTGCTTACGAAAGCTGTAAAACAAGTTTTTCATGATATTTAAAAAAATAGGAAAATCTGTTTAGATGGGATAATGATTGACTACACTAGGCCTTTTGAACAAGAATTGCCATCATGACAAGTGCTTCTACAGTTTCTTTCAATGGACAATCTGGTCCTCGGGAATCATTAGCTGGGCCTCGGGAATCATTATCTGGTCCTAGGGAATCATTAGCTGGTACTAGTGAATCATTATCTGGTCCTAGGGAATCATTAGCTGGTCCTAG
>JACXGM010010272.1:7626-26592 GCA_016801145.1 Umbra pygmaea | reverse complement strand
GAGCTCCAATTCTGTGGAATGATCTGCCAACCCATGTGAGAGATGCAGACTCAGTCTCAACATTTAAGTCTATGCTGAAGACTCATCTCTTCAGTAAGTTCTATGGTATAGTGTAGTCTGGCCCAGGGGGCTAAAAGAGAACGGCGGCACTGTTAATGAACCGCCCATGCTGGCTTGCCCGGTAGGCTCCCCTCTCTCTTCTGGGATATCCTCACCCCAATGCTACCTCTGCGGTGGTACGGTCTGTTGGTGCCCCTTTGGAAGTGTGTGTCTTGGCAATGTGGGTGGGTCGGAAGCATGCCTGCTTGCTCCTGCCCGAGGCTTCCTTGTGCAGGACCACGCCTCTTGTCCCCCCCTGTCTCAGCCCCAGATGTTATGCTGCAATAGTTTGTGCCGGGGGACTAGGGTTTTATATATTCATTTTGGGGTCAGAGCTGTGTCAAGGTACTAGACCCAAGGTATGCCCACTCTAATGTTCCTGATGTCATGTTCATCCTAGGAGGACCCTAGGAACATGCGACAGGACCAAGTGGCCTGACGACTCCTTCCTGTCCCCTTCCCATGCCTGGCCCGCTGCTGTGCTGGATCCCATGTCACTGCGTTTGATGTCCCCTTCCCGTGCCTGGCCCGCTGCTGTGCTGGATCCCATGTCACTGCGTTTGATAATCCCGTTTCCACCCGATGACGCCAGCTTTCATCTCCAGGCGGCTTCACGGTCTTCGTTCGCAAGAACACCAAACTGTATTGATGCTACATAAAGACTATGGTCACAGTCCACCCATCATATCTTCATTGCTGGACAATAACTGAACACGGATTGACCTTATTACAATGGGCTGTGTACCTTCAGATCCCCCACTCGGTACAGCCAGAAGAGGACTGGCCACCCCCTTGAGTCTGGCCTCTCTCTAGGTTTCTTCCTAGGTCCCTCCTACTGGGGAGTTTTTCCTAGCCACTGTGCATCACTTGTGTTGCTTGCTTTTGGGGGTCTCGGGCCAGGTGTCTGTCAAAGCAGTTTGTGACAACTGCTGTTGTAAAAAGGGCTTTATAAAATAAATTTGATTGATTTGTAACAAGCAATGCAGTTTTTTCACAAAACTTTCAAAACTTTTCCAAGTGTCTTAGACTGCAGCAAACGTCGGTTTTCAAGCGTTGTCTTCTTGTGCTTTGAGAGTAGGCTAATTGTCAGCCGAATGACCCCTCCTCCAACCCCCTTACGCCCTCTGTCTGTGGTGTTGTACAAACTGATCGTATATTAGGCTAATGTGAAACTGAGGAAAAGAAACCCCCACACAGGGACTTTGTGTACGGTCTTTGCCAATGTGTTGAAACATCATCAATGCTGTGAAATAGGCAACAGAGAGTAAACCATGTAGCCTACTATCATTTGTTCATATTTATTTGTAAATTTGATTACAAATATTATTGAATTACTTATTTTTTTACATTACAAATTAATTTGAGTAATATAGGCCAAAAAAGTTTTATTGGGCTTTTTATCAGCCGGCTCATTTAATTTCTGTGACATTGCACCAGGCCGACTAACTTGGGTAGGCAACTCAGTGGCATGTTGTGATCCATTGATGAATGAAGATGATCGTTCATTGTTGCGCAATTGAAACACAGCCCCTCACACACCCTCTTACTAAATGTCGGAAAAACAATTTTAAAAACCCCGATTTCTAGGGCTTGTTTGATATGGGCCGCAGCTTTGATGTAGCAAGCAGATGCAAATAAATCACTTTTTAATCCAATAGAGATTTACAATTATTCTGTCTATACATTTTCGGACTTGACAGTGTGTCTTCTTTGCTCAAAACAGATAATTTACATGAATATTTTTGTTGTTGTTAAATGTAGCCAACTTTCTAACAATACGAACATGAACATAGCCTGCAACTGTATTTTTCCCTGTATCCTGGATATTACACTAAAAATAAAACAATTTCCTCTCACACAGTTGTCTTTGTGTTTTTAATAATAGATTAGAGAATTAGAGGCATTGTGTAAAACATGTTTTATTTTGTTGATGTATAACGTAAAAAAAAAATTATATTATAAGTACTAGCCTATGTAGTGCGGCGTCATTCAGTAGTTTCGGTTTCATTCAGTTTCATTCAGTATTACTCATGTTTTTACCCTGTGTGTCCTGGATATAGTATTAAAATGGGATTTTGTAAAAACTTGTTTTAACGAATGATAGCCTGAGAGTGCAGCAAATTTGTCCGTTTCCAAGCATTGCCTTCTTGTATCCTTCTCATCAAAACGCAGGTAGGCCTATATTCAAGGCCCCTCCTCCACTCCCTCACCCCTATGTCCACTGTGTTGTATGATCTGATCGTGGCAGGCTATAGTGCTTCCATTGAAAGCCCCAAACAGTAATGTTTCTAATTCCATTGCATTCAAATAAAGCTGGCGATGTTCAAATAAAGCTGACAGTATTAATTTGTGTTATTCCATCTATACATTTTCGGACTTGACAGCGTGTCTTCTTCGCTCAAAACAGATTAATTATATGAATAAACAAATAAATAACTGTATAATCCAATAGAAAATCACAAACAACCTAAATGATTATAAAAGTACATCCATACACAAAAATCTAAGTTAATAGCCAATTGTGCTGGACTATCTGAGCTGAAGAACAATATTTCTTTGCTCACCTGAATATTTTCGTACATTCATAGGCCTATAGCAGAAGCAGCAATTCTCAGGAAGATTTCACATGGATTCATCTGATCCCTCTCTCTGATATAAAATGTAACAGTTTATAACACTTACTTAATTAGGCCTATATAACAGTACAATATGAAAAATATATATAATATCAAATGAAATATATATGCTGTAGTTTATTTTTGTATATTTTTAGCCTTTATATAATTATAAATCTTAAGTCTATAGAATGAAAATCCACCACATTTACTTCATTCACATGTTGCGCAATTGGAAAGTGGGGCTGTTTTGCTGTTTAATCCATTTAAAAATTTGTTCAATTGTTGGATGTTATTCAGAAACAAATAGCCTGAATTATAACATTTCATATTTATGCTGTTACATTTTCGTAATTTTATAAGCATTTTGAATGTTTAAAAAAGATGTCCATGTTTCGGGATCTGCATTATGGTTGTATGGCGCAGCCATTATACTTTTTTGTGTGGAATTTAGAATTTTTCTACAGTAGTTCGATAATTATTAAAGTAGTTTAAAATGTAATATTAAATTATAAAGTTTTTTTAGTGCATCTGCTCGCCTCAGCAACGCTTTGCGCTGACGAGATAAATAGTCTTGAAGCCTTGAAGCATAAAATTATTCAGGTTCAAGCAAGCTTCGTTTTGCATAACCGCACGCTGTAAATACATGTTACCAGAAGTTTTATAGCTAAAGTTTTCATCGTCAAAACTTCCGGGGCATGGGCGTCAGATTGGATTGAAATGTTATGGGGACACAGACGCTTTTGGAAAATTCGGAAACACAAGATAGCCAGTCAGTTTATATATTAGCCTACATTTCAATGCAAAGCCTAAAGACCGTTTTATCCCACCACATTTCCAGGCAACCGTGATAGCTATGTAGCCTATCTTCCTATTTTTTATCCTTTGAACTCCGTGAAGTACTACCAGGAAATGGTAAAACTGAATCTGGCTGCTTCTGCCAGGAAACGGAAACATATAATAGGCTACAGAGAGTAAATCTGCTTATAATGTGATTATATCGTTACTATGAAAAAAGTACTATTTGAGAATAATGAATGACACAACAAAGTATTTTTCATTGGATTTTATGCGCACATTATATTAGAATAATAATAATAATAAATGTTTATTTATATAGCACATTTCATACAAGGAATGCAACTCAAAGTGCTTAACATCAATAAAAGTCAATATAGAAAAAGTGTGAGTTGAATATGCAGTAATTACAGAATGAAATATGGAAGACTATAATCATGGCCTATAAAGTTGTTTGATCATTTATATTAACATACAAAGTTTAGTGCATTTTAGTGCATCTGCTCACCTCAACAACACTGCGCTGACGAGATGTAGACTTGAAGCGTGTTTACAGACATTTAATCTTTTATGTAGTTTTCATAATAATATAACTTCCCGGGCATTCAATATTTCTTTCATAAATCCCTCTGCCCTTCCATTTATGTCAGGCGTTATGCGAACTGAGCAAATATTTATTTTGTTAGTGTAATAGGCTTTATCCGACATGGAGAATTACATGTGTAAACGCAGCGACATTTGGACAATTGTGATTTTAAAACTTAAGGATTATGGTAGCAATGGTAACAACAAATAGCCTACTTATAATACAAATATTATTCAATTATTTATTTTGCTACAACATGAGTGTAGCCTATGTAAAATGTTGAATTATGAGAAGCAGTGTTTTATTGTTGAAAAATAATCCACGACAATTCTAAAACACATGATAGCCAGTCACTTTAATTATTAGCTACACTATATTGCAAAGACTAAAGTTAAAAATATTTTAAGACATGATACACATTATTTAGTTAATTCTCAGCCAGGGCTAAAGATCTTTTGTCTGTGGTTATTGGCCATTGAGCCATTGAAAGCATTCATTCAGTGAGAGGTGCTTAGAGCCTTGGTTGCTTAGCGCCTGGGTACCAGATAATTGGCTGGGTACCAACGTTAGGCGGCGTCGGATTTTGGTGGTTTTAGTAGTAATTAGGGGTAAAAAAACATGGAAATCATTGATAAAAACCTTTCTGTTTGAGATTTTTTAAATTGGACAAAGGAATAATGTAAAATACACATATTTAGAAAAAGTCAAGGAAGGAGGAGGGTGTAGCTTTCAAAGTCACAGATATATTTTAATTACAAACTCAAACGCCGGATGGTGTCGGCCTTTGGCGGTTCTAGTGTTAATTCATTGCATTAATAATCCTTGTGAATTCATTATAAAGCTAGTGAATTGTAACCAAATGCAGTGGTATTGTGTGTAAAGAAACAATTTGTGAACAGTATGTGATTGCAAAAACAAATATTTAACATGTTTTCAATTACAACGTTTCATTAAAAACAGTAACAAATATGTTGTACACAGAATTTGATTGAATATATTGTCAATGTCTTGTGAAAACACAATAAATTTGAAAAACATTCACTAGTGTCTGTTTTCTCTAACAACAGAAAAATGTTAGCAACACATGAACATAGACTAACCAACTATCTATGCAATGAATTAACAATGATTAGTCATGAATTACGAGCGCTGTTGTTTTGAAAGGTAGAATCAGAGTTTGTGTTGCCGACTTAATATAGTGTTGCCAGGCGAACATGTTTGCCCCCTTCTGGAATCATGCCTGTTTATTTGAATGTCAATGGAATTATAAACACATGTTTTGTGGGGGGTTTCTCCATGATCAGTATGTACAACACCCTATAATTCTGATTGCACAACAAATGTGATCTACATATATGTTTCAATTTTTTTTTACATTCTACATAATATAAAACATAAAACAGCAAGAAAAGTATAACCAGTTTATCTGTGAATAAAGTAGCTGTGGTGGATTTTCATTATATAGACTTTATAATGTACAAATAAATCATTTGTCATTCATTACTCCACAATGTTTATTCCTTTTCATAGTAACGAAGGTGGAGACTGAAAGGCTTATTCGTGCATTTGTTACTTCCAGGATTGACTACTGTAGTGCACTATTTGTTGGTTTACCTGCTAAATCAATACAATGGCTGCAATACATCCAGAATTCAGCAGCAGGTGTTCTTACATACACTTCATAACGCCAGCACATTACAGGCATACTTTATAGCTTGCATTGGCTTCCTGTTCAGTCGCATAATGCTTTTAAATGTCTTACACTAACATACAAAGCCATGCATGAAATAGCCCATTCTTATATCTGTGACTTGGTCAGCCAGTTTCAAGAAGCTGTTAAAAATTCATCTTTTTAAAATAGCTTATTTAGACTATCATGATTAGCATGTTATGTTTTACTCTATTGATTATTTTTGTAATATTCTTGTCTTTTGTATTTCATTGATTTTATTGTCTGTAGGGTTTTAGAAAAGAGCATTATAAATAAAATGTATTATTATTATTAATATTATTATGAAGAGTTTTATGAATAAACCTGTTAGTTTAGCCCATTGTGAAACATTTTCTTTTAGCTGACGTCCAGCTATTAGCTAAACAAATTCCTACAGGATTATTTATGTAAAAATTAAAACTACAATAAAATAATAATAATTCTCAAAACAAAATGTTTCATACTGTACATTTCATTACCTTTATTGAAATGTATAGTAAATAAATAACTTTAAATAAAGTTTGTTTTTCAAACGGTATTTAATTTTCAAATGGGCCGTTGTCGCTCCATCTGGCGCATCCTCCTCCCAAATTTTGGTCCACAGTCAGCAGAGAAATTCAAACTGCAAACAAAACAATTGCATCTCACAAGATGATCATTGTTCTGTGAAAATAATTACATAGCTAATGAAATGTATGCTTCTGAACTCCAACAGCGATCTCTAATAAAATTAAAGCAGTAACAAATAGTCTCTGATTAATATAAATTACTACAGCGCTACAGTGTCTAGGAATGAGATTACCGTTTTTCTACTCTTTAACTAGACAAGCCACAATCAGTTAATGTTCCAAACTAACCACTTTTTAGCTACAGTCTGTTAGCTAAATATCATGAATAGGCCTATTATGAATAGTAGCTTAATGTTATTGGACATTAATGTAATAGATGTGTGTTGTCTGACTGGCTCAGTTTCCAGGCCAGATGACCGGAAACTTTGAATAAAAAGACATTATATTATATTACACTAATTAATTTAGTACAAATTAATTAGTGTAATATAGCCTGAAACATGACATGAAAGATTGGTCGTCTAATTTGTCAATGCATAAAAATCACAAGTGGAAACATTTTCTTTCAAATTGATAGCTGCATGAACTGAAAATAAATCATAGCAGGAAAATATAAAAGAGTGCATCTTTACAACCTATCTTTATTGGTAATTCATAATGACATTGCTGGTATTACAATTATTACAAAACGTAATCCCATCTAAAATTTATATGTCTGTCTCAACTCATGTTCCATAATATCGCTGCTGCATGGCTACATGATTCCCCTCACATATATCATAAACAGACTGAGAATTAGGATATCCGTGAGGATTAGACTATAAATACTGTACAGTACAACTTTTCACAAAGGAATAAATAAGCCAAAAATAAATTAGCCATCACTTAGGTTTACTGACTAATATTTATAAACAGTAGTTAAATAATTAGATGATAACAATTCACTGGATTTGAAATTGCGGTCGTCAAGGTTGAAATACCTGGTAAATTCCTTGTTAGAAATTTCCCCATGAAGCACTATATTTATAGCGTTGTGACATAATGTACAACATGGGGGATCCCCGGAAGACGAGAAAAGCCTTATACAGAGCAACAAGGACAACGGAAAATAAATGTACTGTAAGCATGGGAGAAACCTTCACATTAACAGGGCTCACATGAAATCACTATATTACACATGTAGTTTGTTGAATTATTTATATTTTTATTTGTTTAGACAAAAAAAATATACATTGATTATTCGCAAACAAACTGTCCAGTAGATGATACTCTAGAATGTGTTTTGATTGAATTGATCACTGTTTAGGTACTGTATGATTACCATTACGATATACAATTTAAATGTGTCCTATGTGTCCTATTTCCATGTAGTTCTTAGTCATCGCCCCCCATCGCTAGCAGATGGGTCTGACCCAACAAAAATTGCACCATCCCCCACCCAAATTGATGCTTGTCTGAGAACAAATTCAGTTTTGGATAATGTTCAGCTTCTGTAGCTCTACCTATACAATAACTGAGGAAGCCTAGTGATGAGTCCATAGCAACCAGTTCATGTGTTGAATCTGTTATTACCAGGCACGTGCACGTGCCCTGGTGTTATATTTTTTAATGATTTTAAATACTTTAATATTATAAGATCGTATACCAGTCACATTCTCTAAAATGTAATTGTCATCTATTTATGGGCCCTCCTCCACCCCCTCTAAAAAATGGTTAGTTCCAACAACGATTCTCACACTGATACGCTGAGTTGACTAATCAGTAGTACTCATCAATGCTTGTGATTATAGATAAAAGTTTCCGGCTAGCTGGCCTGTTTATATTGTTCAACTTTTAAATGAGTAGCAGGCAATCTACAATTTTGTGTTAAACAGAATATATTATTCACTGGTCAGGAAAACTTAATTTGCAACACGCAAAAGCATGCTGTCTGCACATTGTGCTGAAAATGAACAACGAACGGCAGGCTTTTCTCAGCTGATCTGGGTAGCTATCTTCATTAACTGGCTCTACTGAGCTCAATATTAAGAGTTGATAAACAAGTTGCACATCCTTTTAAAGCTGATGTTCCCATTAACATTGGTGTATTCAATTCAAACCGTATGTTTTGTGATGAATGTGACTAAATATTAAAGAGCAAGTTACACATATAGGATAGCTGTCCAACAGTCAATCCCTGTTTTTCCAGAATCAGATTATTCCATGTGCTATAAATTATAGTTTAGTTGTCATAATAATAATAATAATAATACATTTAATTTGTATTGCACTTTATATTAAAATAATCTCAAAGTGCTACAGGGCATATAGTAGCACTAAAAATAAGTCAATAATAAAAAAATAAAAGATTAAGGTCAATTAAATAATTAGAAGGAAAACCCATACAATACATTTAGTAAAAGGCTTTTTTAAAAAGATATGTTTTTAGGTTTCGTTTAAAAAAATCTGTAGTTTGTTTGGCCCTCAGGTGGTCAGGGAGGGCGTTCCACAGCCTCTGTGCAGCTGATGAGAACGCCCTATCACCCATGCTACAGAGTTTGGTTCTAGGGGCTTGGAGGTTGTTTGTGCTTGCAGAATGGAGGGTGCGTGAAGAGGTCTGAAGGATGAGGAGCTCCTGTAGGTAAACAGGGGCATGTCCGTGAAGGCACTGGTGGGTGAGGAGGGAGACCTTATATTCAATCTCGAGTGAAACAGGGAACCAGTGAAGAGATTTCAGGATGGGGGTGATGTAGTCATGCTTGCGCACCCTCTTCAGGATCCTGGCAGCACTCTTCTGGATGTATTGAAGTCTCTGGATGTTCTTGCCAGAGATCCCGATGAGGAGTGCATTACAGTAGTCCAGCCTAGGAGACAAAGGCGTGGACGAGCTTCTTTGCATCTGCCAGGGTAAGTATTGGACGGAGTTTGGCAATGTTCTTGAGGTGGTAATATGATGTTTTACAGAGGTGTTTGATGTGTGTTAGGGAAAAATTAGGGAAATTGACCAAACTGTTTGCAGGGTACCCCCAGGATCCTCAAACTTAAATTCAAGGCTTTTTAAGACCTTTTCAATACCATTTCAAATCAAATTCAATGCCAACTTTGTACTTATTCCAACAGAAGTATGAGAGGATAATGTCAAATCTATATGCATTTTAAACCCTGAAATTATGTAAAAGTAGGCTACTTAACTTACATAAAACATTTAATAAAAATTATCTTATTCTGAAAAAACACTTTTTAATTTTTAATAAACAAATAAACAAATACATTTGACCTTAAAGATTTTGAAGGCGGCAGGCTGGGGCGAGACGGGGCTAAAGCACCCCCAAGAATAAGCTTAGTACCCCTTTAGCCCCCCCTAAAAATGATTCCATATTTTCATATAAAAATATTTATCATAATTTTTCCTAGATTATGTACTTTCGCTTTTCTAAACGGCTAAATCCAGGTAAGCAAAGTTTGCATGGTTATTTACTAACCCTCCCTTGCCATCCCCGCAACTAGATGTAATAAAACTGACATGCAGTCACTGAAACTCACAGTAAGCTACCTACTCACTGTTTGAGGATCGATTCTGTACCACAAAATATGTCGCCCTGCTACAGTCTCCTATCCGGATAGCAAAGAGGCAGAGGCCATTTTTTATAATAATAAATATATTATCCTATAAATAAACTCCACATTATGTTTTGCATGCCTGTCATGTTAATTAAATGCACAATTGTCTTTGTGGAATGGATGATTGCAAATAGGAGTTATTCAGAGAACAGACAGGAGTGCTGAGCTGTCCAACTTTCACAGGCGAAGGGGAAAAATCTGAAATATACCTATATCTAATTTGTCTATGTTGTACCTAAATCTGTACCTAAGTACGTCTAATTATTGTACTCTCACTCATCAGGGAGCTCGCTCATTTAGGGAGAGCAGGGTCGAGGTAGCGCGCGAGTATTTGTCATTTGTCCCACTATGCGTGAGATTCGTTTGTAAAATATCCAGTATTTGCCTGAAAAACGAATGGTCTTTCACATTGAAAACAAATAGGTAAGTTCAATTGCTTTTTGTCCAGATGATGTTGTATAACAAAAGCCAGCTGCATGGTTTCCAAACATTCCTCTTCCAACAAGGAGGAAATGTACAGAATGTGATCCTGAATTTTATTTTCAAATTCAAATAAACCACTCTTTTCCCTCAAAACTCGAGTAGCCATTTTAGTTATGTGAATCAAATGCTCAATATTTAATCAATTGATTCCGAGTCGAGTCAAACGATTCAATTCAAATAGCTGAAGACAGGGTAGCAGGAGCGCGTCAAGGTATTCAATACCATTATGTTACCAACGGTGCTCTTGGAAGTGAGGTAAATTAGATAGAATAGAGAACAATCATGCCAAGTAGGCACAAAGATTCGGAACCAAGTCACTCAGGCTGGATTTTTGTAATTATAAAAACCTTTACTCCGACGCGTTTCGGCTTGCGCCTTCTTCAGGGTATCATACAACATTTAAAATGGAGCATATATATATAGTACACACGTGACCAATCAGTCACAATGGAAAACACCTGTAGTAATCATGAACAACATTTTATAAATATATATTTCAACCAAATGTTAACTATATACAAAAATATATGAAAATACCACATGCAATTTTTGTAAAAACAGCAAAAATTGTGTTTCTGTACATATTAAGTTAGAGTCATGTATATATGTAATCATAAATCTCCTTCATATCAAACTAACAGTCCTACTTCAATAAACTACTCAGTACATAGAGCTATATATATATATTTACAGAAACATTAGATATAATCTTTTGCAAATAACTGTTGGTTCTTTTAGGATAGTTCAGTTCAAAGTTAATGTCTTTCGTTTAGGATTCAGAGAAAAAAAATAGGAAAAAAACTGATCGTCATTTTTGTCCAAGAGCAACAAAACAATCAAAAAAGGGGATTCCCCTACCAGATTGGACGAGCACAGTTCAACAAGTAAATCGAATAAGTGGGTGGCTTGCGGTGTATATACGTTTAATTGCGTCTCGTGTGTCCGGTATGGAAAAAGAAAACTTTCGGCACCAACATCAATAGGCCTTGCGATTCAATCAATCAACTTTCTTCAAGACACAAAGGTCCATAGGTACAATATAGCTATATAAATATAAAAAAATATTACCTGGGGCCTATAAGCAAGATTTGGGGTTAGCGAGGTAACTTCATGTTTAACCCTGGGTTTTCAGTATCACAACGTTGTTACCGGGTTACATCGCCACGGTAACTTATGCTGCAAACCTAACATAGTCAAGATAACCGATTAACCCGAACAAAAGGACCACCTAATGACCAATGAATTCTCGATTGAAAAATGGGTCAACATTCTGGGAGTCGCCACTGGCTTTCTCTGATGATAAACTTTATGAAATATTTAGATTCTCAGCGGAGGGACTGACGTGTCTGTGTCATCTTCTTTAGCCGTATGTGCCAGTACAGTGTGATATATCGAAGTTGTGCGCTTACAGTTCCACAGACTTTATGCATAGTGTTGCGTTTGTTTGTGACAGGTATTTTAATGTATGGTCTGTTTGATACGGACCAACATCAATGTATCCCCTTTCACTGTAGAGACAGTACAAATACATTTACTATTTACTCCTACAGAACTTGTAGAACAACCAAGTGTTTTGACATTGATTAATTTACACACCCTGTACATTGTTTATTTCCTTATATGACTGTTTAATACTGTCAGGGTAGCAAATGAAAAAATACGATAAATAAAATTGTTATACACGATCAGCATTAAGCAACACATTGGTTTATTGGAATACACAATTGTAATTAGTCAGTGATACGGGTGGCAATTTTTTCCCAGCTTTCCTTCCTGCTTTATGTCTTTATTATATTTGTTTACACTGTTCATATTTCTCTAAAATTATAATTTACTACAGTTGAGCGAAATATGCGGCTCTCATAGACTTGTCCGTTCCTGTGATTGGTCCGATGGTACACACACCGCCCCTTTCATGTAAACGCGCTCTTCACTAGATTGGGAAATCCTGGGTTGATTTAATTGATAACCAACGTCGTGACATCTCTTATCTAGATCGCAATTGTTAGGTTCAGTGAAGCCAGGTAATTAAAAGAAATCCAGGGCATGTTGAACTTGCTTCGTAGTATAGGCCCCTGGCACAGGCTTGACCCAAACGTAATTCGGATTTTGTGTCCACAGCGGATTAAACCGACACTTTTTCCCATTTCAGACGACAAACTAGGCTAGGCTACGTATTAGTAGGCTACTACCTTGTTCTATACCTCACTTGCCTAGTAACCATAGCAACAGGTGTGGACGCTTTCAAACTTTCTGCTATGATGTGGAGCGCGAGATGCACTGAACTTTACGATGCATTATTTTTTTTATTAGCCTAAATTTTATTTTGTTAAGGTATTCATTTAATCCTAGGAAAGGCAAAAATATAAGACCTTTGTAGCGAAATCCAAGACTTGGGGCGCAGATGGCTCAGTGGGTAGGGAGTCAGACTTGTAGTCAGAAGGTTGCCAGTTCGATTCCCGACTGAGCCAAAATGTCGTTGTGTCCTTGGGCAAGACACTTTACCCTAATTGCTCCCAGGTCGTTGCTGTAAATAAGAAATTGTTCTTAGTCAACTTACCTGGTTAAATAAAGGTTAAATAAATAAATAAAATAAAATAAACTTTGTATACCAAATTCAAGGCTTTTAAGGCCTTAATTTGAGACTATCAAATTTAAGACTTTTTCAATGCTTTTAAGACCCCGCGGGTACCCTGTGTTTGCCAATACATGTTTGAAAATGGGCTACTCAAGCACATAGCTAACCAACACTGTCATACTTTGCTAGCTTTTCTGCTGACATCTTAACAAGGTAGCTAGGTCGCAAGCCACAGTAACTAATGTTAATAATGCAGGTAGGTTAGCTACATAGCACTTGTGCACCTAACTAACTTCACAGCTTTTAGTCAACTAGCTGTAGAGAGACCTTGCTCTTTAAAAATACACAGATAGCTACAGTTGTTAAATGCATAGTCCTATTTAGTGCTTGCACACTTGTGTGATTCATGTGACAGCAGGTTATGTACAGCAATGTTTCACGTTAGTGCAGCAAGCCTTAGCTGATAGAAGGAGGTGCTAGTGATGTTAGATGAGGAGGCAGACTTATTATTTAATAAAAATATAATTGCAAGATTGACTATAATGCACACACAGCCCTTCTGTTTAGATTGCAAACGTCACAGTGGAAAAAAACTACATGAACTGGAGACTGCCACAGCATCTATCCCAATAATTGTAAATGTTATAATTGGAGTGCCCTACCCTCTAGTAATATTAATAATAGCAGACCCTACTGGTGTGTTTTCATTCTAATTATATGGTTAAAATTGCCACTGGGTATAGTCAGTTTTAGGACTTCATCAGACTCTCAGACAAGAGATTGTAATTTTTTGGTTGTTGAATTAAAAGAAATGTGAAAAGAGCCCTAATAGAGTAGTCACTGTATCATTTAATATACAAGTAATTTATATAAGTAATTTTATAAGTGTGCATATGTTGTTTGTTGTGTGCTTATTGAAATGGTGGAATGCCCACTTCCCAACTGCTGTGAAACGCTGTGTCCATGCTGAAGTGGTACTCATAAACATTTCTGAAGGTTGGCAGGTATGCTTATTGTTTCCACAACAATGTTAGTGAGTAAATCTACTGAAATGGCTACCATCTTGGTGGAATGTGATGTGTAAGATGAGAAAGCAAAGATTAAGTCATGATTGTAAAAAAATAGTGGCTATCTGTACATCTTTGCCAAGGGCAAACTAGTACAGAAGGCATCAATAAATTGTTGGGGAGGGTCATGCCTCTTTTCCCAATCATTTTGGAGGGTCATAGAAAGTAGGAAATGGACTTACCTTGCTAAAGTGCTGGTAGAGGTAGGATAGTGTGCGAGGGATAATTCCCCTGTCACTGTAGCGCTCAGCCCCTCCTGTGATGGTGAAGGTCTTTCCGCTGCCTGTCTGGCCATAAGCAAAGATGGTACCATTGTATCCTGACAATACACTGTTCAGACAGACAGAAAACAAAGTTACTTTAGCTCCAGAATATATAGAAATGTTTAATCAATTAAATTTCTACTGGCCCTTTAAATATTTAACAGCTCAAACAAATGGGGCATTGTTAAAATATAAACCATTGATGGTAAGCTTGAACTCTGGAACACTGAAAGAGACATTTTTGTTTTTAAACTTTGTTTAACCATGAAAAAACACATTGAGATTAAGAATCTCTATTTCCAGATCATCCTGGCCAAGACAGGCAGCAGCAAGTCACCATAGAAATGATAAAACAAACATGGGAACACCATATTATTGTAAAGTTACCTCAGATTGCCCCTCCTGGTGCTACCTGAAACAGGATACAGAACCAGCTCTGTAACCATCAACGAGCCAGCATTAATTCAACCAATGTGACAAAAGGAGGTGGCTGTTAAAGACGCTCAAGAGAAATATATAGATTTATTTATCGATTTTTCCCTTTTTCACCCCTCCCAATTGTTCTTGTCCAATTTATCTGACTAACAGCGCTACGTCTGCAGCTCTGCAACCTCCCCTCAACAGATGCAGGATGGTGACAGGTGCTCATGATTCATCCACCCACAGGTTGCCGGACACACTGTTAATCCAACACAGAAGCCTTTAGTCAGTTAATGAACGAGATGATTACGCTCACCAACTACACTTCTGCAATTTAATTTACAGGCACCCGGACCAGAGCAGCAAAAGTAGATTAGGTATAGCAAAAGAAAATCAAAAATGAAATGGCTTACTGTGATATCTGATTTAATCATGCATGAAACATTATAGAAACTATGCAACAAGGTTTTATTAAATGTAATATACTTGAAGGAGAACAGACAAGAGTTCATTATGCTGTGCAACGATTATTGCCTGATAAAGATAAAGAACCCTATCATAATGAAAGTTATTTACCAAAACCTGCATGCAAAGTGAAATTGATCTAAATCATGCATATATTTTGAATAGTTATATTAAGGTAGGCATATAGAAGAACATAAATCCAAAAAATCCACAAATAAATGCACCCCACAACCTTCACCCCACCAAATCTGGACTCCCTCAACCCACCCACAAAGCACACATTCCTCAAACCCCTCCACTAAACATGTCCTTCTCAACCCCCCCCCACCAACCCTGACCCAAGCAGATCCCCTCAGCCACACACGGATACACAGAAAGCCGAAAGCAAATAGAAGATAACATATAACACACAGACCAGGACATACATTGCAGAGCAAACCATAAAAGTAAAGTAGGCTAGCATCTGCACACAATTAGTCAGGGCAGTCTCTCGAGGGACTCAAAATATGAAATAAAAGGTTGCCACCTGTTAATAAATATATTGGTGGAACCCCAAAGAGAGTACTTATTTTTTTACAGCTGCAGGAAGGACATAACATCCCTAAGCCATTGAGAAAGTGACAGGGGCTGAGAAGATTTCCGCTGAAGGAAAATTCTGTGTTGAGTCAATAGTGTAGTGAAAGCCACAGTGTCTGCATGTTTGGGGTCAAATGAGAGTAAGTCCTCCCTATATTCCACTGCTGGTTTGCTTCTAAAGCTAAGCAGGGTCAGGTAGTGCTGGGCGGTATGACCAAAAATGTATTTCACGTTTTTTTTCCGAAATTCTACCGGTTTCACGGTATATGACGGTATTTAATTTTTTTTCCATGCATAATCAGGAGTTCCCAGTATTTTCTACTGGTTGAGATAGGAATTATTGCAGTAGATTCGTACATTTTTTGGTATTCCAAGATGTGCTTGCGTCTAAGCTAAGTCCACCGTAAGCAACGCGCGTCCGTGAAATCAGAATATTACTAGTGATAGTTGCTACGTGAGATGACTCTACAGTGTAACCCTATGGGGCGAATATGCTATCTTGAAATAAATCGCTTATTTTCACTATTACCGGCACATACATGTTATTATCAACGTTTGTCAATATGTAAAAGGCCCTTACGGAAATATTCCAGTGCATATTTACCTTCTATATTGTAAATGGGCCTCTAAAAATGCTCATTGTAGTGAGTGAACATGTTGCCTAATATGTCTCCGAGTAGTGTTTACCTTTTCTCGTCAGTCTTCCGAGTCCTGATATAGATAACCTTTCGTAGTTCATCCATCGCCGACGACAGGTTAAACTTAATCGATGGCAAAAATTGTAACTGTAACTAGTGCTGCAATGTAATGTACTGCATTGTTAGGCTATTATTATTATTAACAGACATCGATAAACCCTTCCCATGTTGTAGACTAAAAAAAACACATTCATTTCACATACAGCTCCCTCACTTTTCTGGTTCACGGGGGGAACTTGTAATTTTCTTCCACGCTTCCCGGTCTTTCATTGCAGCCAAACACGCCACAGTTGTGCATTTTTTTTCAGTAATTTCAGTAATTTTTTAAATAATGTTTTACATCTTTTTCCACTATTCGCTACACTATGTCAATGGGAATCAGCTGAATGTTGGGCTCCAACATGGAGTCCACAAAATACGTGACCACCTCGAAACCAATCGCATAATGGGATAGCTCAGAACACTCGATTCCCTAGTTGGCCATACTCTCTCTATATATGGCTCTGTTTTAAACGTTCCAACTTCGCCCCCTGGCAACCGTTTCATTCCATAAGCCATAAAGTGTAAAAGAAAAGAGAAGCTACCATTAAAATACTTGCATTACATTGGCTTAAAAATATATTATTTTCATGTAATTATAAATTCCACTTATAATAAATAGATCCCTAAATTCGATGTGCCTGCAAGAGAATTTTAAATAGCTAAACCCCTTTACTAATTGTTCTGAGTTACAAAGCCAAATAATGCGTGTGTTTGCTGTGGTGCACTCCGGTACAAAAAAATACATGGAATTATCTGCTTTAACCAACTTTAGTTAGACCAAACAACTAACATTGTCCTAACTTGAGAAAGATAACAGAAAATATATTCACAATTTAGCATTAGGAGGGGTAGTGAAGCGTCAGTCTTAACAAGCATTAATGTTCAATACTTTAGTGATGGAAAACAATGTTTTGGGATGGATTGCACAGGTGAAAGTGACTGATTAGGATTTTATTTGTAACGTAGTTAGTACCGTTTTAACAAACAACACGTTGGCTATTTCCAGTCATTTGATTGATAATCCATGTAGTTCGCTGCTAACGTAAATAATGTGCCCTGTATCTTCGATTGAACAAAACGGTCTTTCTCCAAAGAAATTACAGATAAATCTTAATGCCATTAGAGAGACAGAAAAACAATACATTTTAAATAATTTATATAAATCAGCATCTTGCGCCCTGGCTGTGCCTGCTGGCTACTAGGCGTAGCTCATTGAGATCTTATGCCCGGCTGGTGCAACAGGTATAAATATTTGTCAGACGTAAAGGGTATTTTAGGTCGGAGGTACAGTTAGGACCTATATATCCAGCTGGTGCAACCGGCCCCTGAGCACTACTGTTTACCCTCCCTACGCCTCGCAGTCGCACCATGCTTGTTTAGAAGCGCAAAATTGAAAAGGGTCTGAACTGAAACAGTGTTACGCTGCGTAGCGTTCCGGACATTATGTATTCAAATACACCGGTATCCCGGTATATAAAAAATGTATATCATAACAAAAAAAACACCGGTATACGGTGTGAACCGGTATACCGCCTAGCACTAGGGTCAGGTCTGTTTAGTCCCTGGATGGGAGACCAACACAGCTGGAAGTGGTTTTGGAGGTCCAGTAGGCAGCATTTTTCCCTCTGGTCTAAAGATCATTCCCAATGCCCCAGGGCAGTGATGGGGATATCTGCCCTGTGTAGGATGCCATCTCTGTGGTCACTCTCTGTGGTCACTAAAGATCCCATGGCACTATTTGTAAGAGTAGGGGTGTTAACCCCGGTCCTGGACACATTTCCAATTTGGCATCATGGCAACCCAATCATGCCCAGCTTTCAATTGGCTCTTTAATCCTGTATGCATATAAAAACATGAAGAAACACGCTCCGCATCTAAAATCTGAGGAACTTCTGCTGCACAGCGGCGACGGGTACCTACAGCACGTCAGAAATGTTTGTTAGTTTATAGTTCATTGACATTTAGATAAGATGCGTCTAATATAACTTTTCTTAATCTACCTGGCAATCCTGCTGTTGCCTATCGCCATCCATTCACAAATTTAAACATTTGCGGCTACGCGGCAGAGCAGATCACTTCAATAAATGGAATTCTCCGCTATAGCCGAGATTAGCTCTGGGAGGTGAGGGAGCAGTGTTAAAACTCAGAAAAGGAGAAGAGGACGGTGTGGAGGGGTGCGACAGCGAGTTCGGACCCATGGGTACAAGCCACCTCTAACCACCATGACTCTGGCACATACCTGCTCTCCGCCTAAGCAACTCACTGAGCTACAGACTGCAGTGAGGTACCTCTCAGATTATAGAGAAAGTTGTTTGCTGTGCTTTACGGGATTTAGAGACCCTATAAGACTGGACCGTGACCCACAGGTGACGGGCAAAAAAATGGGGGGGGGGGGG
>JACXGM010010271.1:0-26679 GCA_016801145.1 Umbra pygmaea | reverse complement strand
TTTCTTTAACATTGATTGGGATAGATTTACTGCAATAGAAAATACAGTACATTATGAAGTGCAAAATGATTTTATTTTAGTTTTCAAAATGCTATGGTTGGTACAGATGGGCAGACTCCTGAACTCTTAAAGAAAAATAAAATAAATGTAATCCATAAATAATATAATAGATTTTCAGCAGCTATTGTTTTTTTCGGTACTAAAGATAAAACAATTGTACAGTAGGCCTACATGAATCATATAAGTATATAAGTAATGAAAGTTCCTTTTGCATGGGCATGTTGAACCTCAATATGGTCAATGAGGATGTTGTAAGGTCTTCCCTTTTCAAGACGCAAGCAAAAGTTATTTCACACTCTTTTGTGGAGATGTCAGTATTAGTGATGGGAATTTTAAGTCTTTTTTCAGTGATCCGGCTCACTTTGATCAGTTCACTTAAAAGAGCCGGTTCAGTTGGCTCTCAAAATGGCTCTTCGTTAAGTCTTATTTTTAAATCGCCCTTTAGAAAATGTGTATAATCATTATTTCCAATAATCAGCCCAAATGATCTAACGGCCACAATAACATGTACTACTGTAGCCTTAGTAAAGCTGTGTGGACAGTTAACATAAACTGGAATAAGAACATGAATGTAGTTAACTTTCAGCTGAGGCAACAGGACTGTTGAATGTTTCGTTTTTACATGCCTGTAGAGATTGTTGGTGGAGCCAAAACGAATTGATAGCGTTGCTTTGCATATACTGCATTTCTTTAGTTTTTTGTAAAAAACTTCCAAATATGAGATCGTTTAGGAGTGTCACTCATGTTGGCATCCTAGTAGCTAATGAATATTTGATTTAACATTGAACGTAATTATAATTTCAGATTCCTTAATGCAGGGTTGCCAACTTTGGGAGTTTGGCTGGCGTGAGACTCGGTAAAATTTCAGTGCGCGCGCATGCGCGTGCTTGCGCGCGGAGAACACTTTTGTTAACCCTAATTTTAGAAATGTCAGTCCTTGTTTTTTTTGCATAAATCACGGTTTATACTAAGTAAACAACTAATAGAATGGAAACGCTTATTTTTTTAATTCTGAAAGCGTCAGAGTCACGCCAGATGCGAGAGAGTTGGCAACCCTGGCAGTGTGCTCCGACTCCCAACCATGTTCCGAATCTAACACTCTGAACTTTTCACACGCAACTGACGTACAGGTGCAAGGTTTTCAGCGAATCAACGATCAGAGAATCATGCAGTGAGAACGTTTTAGGCAGATGTTACAGCTGTGGTACTACTCTCCTGTCATTAATACGATGTGGTCTAGTCATCAACAGAATATTAACGGATTGAAAGGGGAGAAAATTTGATTTTGGCGTGACATTTCTTGCGTGTGCGTGAGAGCGTGAGATTGATGCTGAAAGCGTGAGTTCCTACTGGATGCGTGAGAGTTGGCAACCCTGTTAATGCGCGGTTTGCTGAATCTTGACGGCGAAATGCAGTCGGGAGTGATGCTGCATTACGGAATATGTACAGTACCTGTCTCTACACCTCCCGTGCGTCATACTATAATTTTAAAGCTTTAATATTTCGTGTTTGAAGTGTTTTGACGCGGTTACAAATTTGGACAGAACTACAATTAAAGGCCCACACAATTTACAGTAGGCTACACACAGTGCATTGCTCTGTCTTGGTACCTTCCTTAACCACTGGTATTCTTCGAGCTGGTGTAGAAATTCATATATCCGTATGTGTGTTTTCCCTGATGAATCCTTCTCAGTGTCATTATTCTCACGCACAGGCTCCGTTTGACCTGGCGAATCGACATCAAGTGATGTTTTGGTTACACTTGAACGTTCCTTTTTTAAAAATTAGTATATGTTCAGCTTAATTTCAAAACTTCAGATTTGAGTAGCTATGCGATTGCTGCGTGCGTCTTGACGAGAGGAAGATTTTTTTGGGGGTGCGAAGGGTAATCGCGTGGCTGAAGCCAACTAGATGTGTTGAATGCTCAGAGCACGTTATAAAACGTATTCTTAAAATACACATTTATTTTTTAATAAATGCTCATAATAAATCATAGCATATTGCCTAAAACCTAAGCACAAAACTAATCAGTGATACATTTGCGACCTATTAAAAATTAGGGTCGCAATGGAATTTCAAAAGGTCGCAAATGCGACCATTTCGGTCGCAGTGTACAGCCCTGAACAGGGTGGGAAATTAACTAAGTGCATCTTTCTTTGTTAATGAGTAAGCTTCCGCATTTTTGTCAAAAGTATTTATCTCCAATCCGAAAGTAATGTTTAAAGTAGCCGAATAAAAAAACAAAAAACGAATCATATGTTGTACAATTCACCCGCCAGAGTGGCTGGTAGATAGGGAAAAGTTACCCGCCAATGTGAAAATCTACCCGCATTTGGCGGGTGTTAATTTTCCAACCTGGTGAGCAAATATTAATATTATATTATTGCAACCATGTTCTAACTCTATAATTAGGTTCCTGTAATTTGTGTCTAATTTCCAAATGAAAATACTGAATTTAAAATTGTGGCTATGTAATTATGACAACGCAGAACGAGGACACAATGTATTGTGTATGTTGAAGTTTAAAATGTATGTATATCTACCGCAATGGCGATTAGAAAGAGATGAAACTAAAAGGAATCCAGCTATATTTAGATCCTACTATAAAGTAGGATGTTGTGTGCTAGTTTTTGGTGTAGCTTTCTAAGCTCCAGAGTCCAAAAGCGTGCGCCCTGGCTCGGCCGCTCTCCTTCCCATTGCTTTCTGTCTTCCTGGTCTGTGTTTCCTACTGTCCTGTCCAAAAATATTAACCCCTCGACTACAAAAAAGTAGTATATTGACTCCAACAAATATGTACAGTAGTCTGTTGTAAAACCTTTCCTAATGGATATTACATTGCCTGTCCCTGTCCTCACGGTATGCCATTTTGTGAAGTTCCAACACAAAGTGTCACGCTAATGTCAGATGGTCAACCAAAGACATTACTGGTGTCTGTGTTGTTGAAGATCCTAGTCTCAGATTAATTTCATCATAATTGCTCATGGAAAAACGTTTGTTTTCCTTCCAGAGAATGTCTGAAGTTTTCTTATAAGCAGAGTCTCAGGAGTAGTTGGTAAGACAATCCATGGCCCTTGTTGTGGGTCTATCCAGGCACCCAGCTACGGGCCTATCCAGGCACCCAGCTACGGGCCTATCCAGGCACCCAGCTACGGGCCTATCCAGGCACCCAGCTACGGGCCTATCCAGGCACCCAGCTACGGGCCTAAGGATCAGATGGCTGCTATCTCAGACTCTGTACTGCACTGCTCTGCCTCTGGGGGGCGCACCTTCCAACAGCCAGCCCTATACCAAGCAAGCTACCAGATTCCCCTGTCTAAAATCCTTTTATCTCAGCGCATCCTCTTCCTCTCCTGACCCTAACAAGCCCAAATCAGGCAAGAAGCATCAACATTTTCTCTAGTCTAGTGACATTTATCATGGAAAGCCTGCATCATAACCCTGACATTCCCCCAACCCAGAGTCCCAGGAATGTTCCCTCTTGCTAACATTGAAGTCCCGTGACCTAAAATAACTAAAACATTAGACATTAACCGGACAGTTTGTGTCATTTAGATTCTTGTTCCTCTGCAAGCGTGTTACTTTTAAAGATTAATAATCTTTCGTAAATCACCCTGATGATAATCATATTTGCCGCTCTTTTTTTCTCTGCAGTGTTGTCCTCCGGCCTGAAGGTGGAGCTGTTTGAGATGGGGATGTGGTCCTTGGGTCTGGGGGCCTTGGGAGCGGTTGTGGCGGGGCTCTTCCTGGCTAACACTGACCTGTGTCTGACCAAAGCTGTCCACGCCTCTCTGGAGTATCTAGAGGATGCCAACCTACGCTCCACTGTAGAAGGTAGAATGGCCTTGGTTACATTCTGTCACAAAGCCAGGAAAGTGCAGAATACGTTTAGGAAACATTTAAATTCGTTAGCATCGTGTTTCAATTACACACAATATAAAGTCTGTGCATTGTTTAAGGCCCACACGTTACTGAATTTAGTAATCCACTGAGAGAACCTTCAGTGAAAAGCAGTAGCTATATAAATGCTGTCAACCACCAGCTTACTTGTATACTGTTGAATTTTCCTACCGTATGAAAAGAGCTTGAAGGTGCTATTGGTACTCTTTCAAGTGATCAGTGTAGAAACACTGTAAAAAAAAATCTTTATCATATTGTTTTTGTTGTCCTCTGCAGGTGAGAAGACCCTAAAAGCCAAAGCTCTGTGGGAGAAGACTGGAGCTGTAGTCATGGCTGTACGTCGTCCCGGATGATTTTTGTGCAGGGAGGTAAAGTGACATTTATCTAACGAACTCTGCCTCAGTATAGTCGGTTTCTCCGTCATTTATACTTTATTCACATCTTTTTCTGTATATTCCACACCAGAATTTGTGGTGAAGATGCCGCTGTATGCATTACCGTAAATCTAAGGGGCCTCAATTCCAAAGTAACAAAGCTGCCTTTTAATACATGTACCATTTGTGTGTGTGTGTGTGCGTGCGTGCGTAGGAGGCCGCTGAGCTGTCCTCTCTGAAGACCCAACTTGAGGTGCTTGGGGTCCCTCTGGTTGCCGTGGTAAAGGAGAACATCGGCACAGAGATCCAGGACTTCCGACCGCACTTCGCTGGGGATATCTACATAGATGAGAAGGTGAGACTGACTCGGCTCCCAATGGGTGCATCTGTTTTCCATTAAATTTGTTGTCACTTCCTTTAAGCAAGCGTTACCAAGCCGTCTGTTTATTTGTTATCACACGGCTCGTTCGATAGAAATGTGAACATATTTTAACAGGTTCTCTGTGTTCTGAGTTCTCCGTGATCTGATTGGTTAGTTTGCTCGTGTCCCTTTCAGCACCACTTCTATGGTCCACTACAGAGGAAAATGGGCGGGCTAGGCTTCATCCGGCTGGGGGTGTGGCAGAACTTCCTGCGCGCATGGAGAGATGGTTACCAGGGCAACATGCTTGGGGAAGGCTTCATTCTGGGAGGGGTTTTTGTCATTGGAGCAGGGAACCAGGTAACTAAGAAACACACACTGGAAAATAGTGAAATATTATATTCAACAATTTGTATGATCAAAGCAGAGCATTGTTATGTTTCATGATAAAAAAAATTATTAAATTTTTTCCCTTCAGGGAATTCTTTTGGAGCACAGGGAGAAGGAATTTGGCAACAAAGTGGAGAAGGAAGATGTACTAAAGGCTGTCAAGAGAATTGTACCAGTGCAATAGAATGTGCCAGTATAACAAAGTAAATTATACTTTTTTTTGTTCAAACACTTAGTAGCCCTAGATCAATACTTGAGACATGAAACAATGACCTTTTTTCAAAAATATTGACTTGTCTAAATTACCTTAAATACACCTCACTAAATACCAACAATAGTATACCAATAAGTGTTTTTGAACTCGATAAAGCCAGGAAATAATGTTTATATTTTGATTTTGAATGAAATGGTATTTTCTGTACCTTAATGTTGTGCACGAACCAGTCTTTTATCAAGCAAATGCAGGTAGGTCCCTCACTATTAAAAAACAACCTGCTGACGAGGACCCCACCTGACTCACTAATTAGCTAATTTCCGAAAAATGTAATCCCACCAATGAAGGTATCAATTTCTATCAAGACACATGTAAACTCTGTTTTTAAAGTTTTGATGGGCAGTATTTTGGGACAGCCAGTAATAAAAGTTCTGTACGCTCATAATGCGTTGTGTTTGCAGTAAAAATAGCTATTTTGATTTTACTGTCCCAATACTTATGGAAGAAACTATATAACCCAATGTAAAAGGTAATTGGCCAATTTTGAAGACACAGCACAGATCACACTTAATCCCAGACAAAAATATGAATTTTAAGGGAAATCTTTATTGTTATGAACTAAACCTGACCTTAATCTGCGGAACTAGCCCAATAAATCATTAGGACTCAAAGGCATTCTCAGTAATTGACTTTAGAGTATAAGCTAAACTGTGAGAATACTTGAACTCTAAAGGACGATTTAACTGACACATTAAGGCTAGCACTAGATAAAAAAACAAGCTCAATGGAGAATTTTTATTTATTTAATGAATATATATAAGGTCTAGGACAAGGGTTTATCTGTGTCTGCAAAAACCAGCCCTACATCGTTTGAGAAATAAGTATATTTAAATCTATAACTAAATGATGTTGTGAATTGATTGAAACTCATCTTGAATGCTTGATTCTCTACCTTGACCTCCTGTACTTAGTCAGTTGACTAACTTGAAATAATGTGTTGAGTTTAACCAAGGCACCCTCCAACCTGACAGGTGTATGTGTAGTCTGTGTGTTATTAATGAAAACCTGACTTCAAACTCTGACGAGAGGAGCAGGTTTGATACCCAAGCACACACTGATTCAACATACTGTCTGTGACCAGGTTGGCAGGTGGCCTATGAACCTCAGTGGATGTATTAAAAATTTAAGGAAAACCACAATAAACCTCATCACAACGCTCCATTCTCGTTATTTCTGTACTGGCAGAATTACTTGGTTTATTGTATGCAGTAATGATTACTGTTGCTCTTCCATTATGATATATATTCACGAGCCAAGTCCTAGCCATGCTTTTCAGACATATGTCTATTTTCTAGAATGCGCAGAGCGTATTCTCATCAACTGTGCTCATGCAGGTACAGAAATCTACAGGTCCCAACAATTCAACGTTTCAATGAAGTCATCTTTGGCTAGTACACACAGTCTATACCAGTGGTCCTCAAACCCTTCAATGGAGGGCCTAGTGTATGCTGGTTTTTGGACTTTCCCTTCAATTAGAGCAGTGGTCACCAATCCTGGTCCTGGAGATCTACCATCCAGACTATTTTCACTTTAGCCCCAATTTAGCACACCTGATCCCACTAATTAGCTGAATGAGGAGCTGAATGAGGCTACATTATTTGCAGTTGAAGTGAAAACTTACAGGATGGTAGATCTCCAGGACCTGGATTGGTGACCACTGAATTAGAGCATGATTAGGACCTAGACTGCCAGGTGAGGGGAGATCCTGACCAATTAGTGAGCTACTCCATCAGACTTGTACAAGGTAAAAGCGAAAACCTGCATACACTAGGCCCTCCATGGAAGGAGCTTGCATTCTTCAAAACCCATTTGGTCTTGTCCAATTTCCCTCTTATGTTGAAAGCGGAATCGCCCCACTGACAGCCATTCAAATAAGGCTTCGCGCGCCGCTCCTTGCTGCGAGACGGTAGCGGGAGAGCAGTGGTATATTTTGTCCTCTCCTGGCCTTCGCCATGCAAAACAGAGGGTAGCGGAAAACCAATAGGAATGCTTGTAGGCGGTACTACTGTCATTGTTAGTACTATAAATGGATCCCACACCATACGGTCTATGATCAAAATGATAGCAGCATTACACGAAAGCTATTGTAGCATGATTTTCCAGTTACTTGTTAAACATTGTATGATTGTTTTGATGTTGTCTGCATTAACGCCATCAGTATCAATCAAGTTTGACAGTGTTACGGAAGAAAACACAAGTTCCAACATTGCTAGTAATAGCTCTGATGTTATGTCAGATTACATTTTAAGATAATTTCCTCATAGTTTGAATATTACAGACAACATACTGACAGAACACACATCACATACATGTATAATATATGTTATAGATACACATTATTTTATATATAAGATATAAAAACGTATAAGTATATACAAATGTGTCATAAGCACATAAGTTAATGTGATAAGTTATAAGTAGGCTATATGTACATAGATGTACACGTTTTACAGTATACAGTAAACCAGTTCCACATAGGGGCTAGTACAGTGGTTTTCAACCCTCTCATCAGGGCAAACCAGATGTTCCAGTTTAGCTGTAGCCATGGAGCTAGTGCACTTTATTCAACTCATCTTCTAATGACCAGGCCCCCTTGATTAGTGAATCTGGTGAGGTAGTTCAGTGGCTACAGCTCATAGGACTTTTAGTTATTGAAAAGTGTTCTCCAGGCAGATCTGCCTTGGAGGCAGAAGTCATTTGATTGGTTGATTCAAAACTGATGGCGGACCTCACATGACATCGGAAATGTACACAAGCACAGTTTTCTCAGTTTTTTAATCATATCTAACTACTAAAGTGTTAAAATGTAATCCTGTGCTATATTATATATATAAATCATAATTATAAATGAAAATTAAACTTAATGTGAGGTCCGTACTCAGTTTTGAATCAACCAGCTGACAAGGAGCTTAATAACAGCATTGATGCTTTGTCAATCATTCTAGGGCTAATTGTTAATAAGCATAGCTGCTATTGACATTATATACTGACATCAACAATGTAAACATGACTGTTCTCTACATGGTAATGAGTCCAGTCATTCCAGTTATTTTAGACTCTAATCTCTTGGCATCAGTTCTCTTTAGTGTTTAGACCTTTGTCTTCACAGTGTCACAGTGAAGTTAAGAGCAGAGTATCTATCTGGGATTTAATAAGCTGAAGTAAAGAGAAACATCTGAATGAGGTGCTTAACTATTATGGTATTGGACTGATTTGAGATAGAAATGAACATTGTGTGAGCAACAGCAGAGCTCTACACTAACCTTTTCAGTTACTGGCGCAAAACTTGATTTGGTTGCACAAAATATTTATATTATGCTGCTCTGGATAATAATGAATAATAAAGAACCTGTATTGCATGCAGATGTGCACATTAATTACTTGTCGTCTTTTAAACCACATGCCCTCTGGTTTTCTTTAACATTGATTGGGATAGATTTACTGCAATAGAAAATACAGTACATTATGAAGTGCAAAATGATTTTATTTTAGTTTTCAAAATGCTATGGTTGGTACAGATGGGCAGACTCCTGAACTCTTAAAGAAAAATAAAATAAATTTAATCCATAAATAATATAATAGATTTTCAGCAGCTATTGTTTTTTTTGGTATTAAAGATAAAACAATTGTACAGTAGGCCTACATGAATCATATAAGTATATAAGTATTGAAAGTTCCTTTTGCATGGGCATGTTGAACCTCAATATGGTCAATGAGGATGTTGTAAGGTCTTCCCTTTTCAAGACGCAAGCAAAAGTTATTTCACACTCTTTTGTGGAGATGTCAGTATTAGTGATGGGAATTTTTAGTCTTTTAAGTGATCCGGCTCACTTTGATCAGTTTACTTAAAAGAGCCGGTCCAGTTGGCTCTCAAAATGGCTCTTCGTTAAGTCTTATTTTTAAATCGCCCTTTAGAAAATGTGTATAATCATTATTTCCAATAATCAGCCCAAATGATCTAATGGCCACAATAACATGTACTACTGTAGCCTTAGTAAAGCTGTGTGGACAGTTAACATAAACTGGAATAAGAACATGAATGTAGTTAACTTTCAGCTGAGGCAACGGGACTGTTGAATGTTTCGTTTTTACATGCCTGTGGAGATTGTTGGTGGATCTAAAACGAATTGATAGCGTTGCTTTGCATATACTGGATTTTTGTAGTTTTTTGTAAAAAACTTTCAAATATGAGATCGTTTCGGAGTGTCACTCATGTTGGCATCCTAGTAGCTAATGAATATTTTTGCCGGTGTCACGAATGTTTTTTATATAGACTGTATAATTCAGTCACATTCACATTGTGTTTATCACAAGATGGTAATATGAATGAATTATTTAAAAAAGTTTTTTACAAGTTTTAGAGTTAAAAAATTATTATTAAAGTTTTCATGTATATTTATGCATATCCTATCGTTTTTCATCATTGGCCAATTACAACATCGGTCAAGGGTTACGTTTTTCTTAATGGGTTTGAGTTCATGGTTCACGATCAAGGCTATTACCTTGAATTATGTATTTTTTAGTTTAACATGTTATTAACAGTGGCCCACATTTTGTAGAACCAGATTTTAATAATTGTGGTTTACGGCAAATGCCTTTTGTAAAAATCTTCTCTTAACACAACTTGTCGGTATCACTGTTATGAATGACAAGTAGGCTACTGGGTCGAATCAATTTTGGCAAAGATCTTTTGCTTGAGTGTCTGATGAATTCAGCACATGATCTGTGGTTAGCATATGTTTGATTAATTGCCACCCCGTTCTTCTTCAAAGGGATAATTTGCTATTTATATTTGGTGAATAGCATTTCCTCTTTGGCTATAGCTACTATACGCTACATTGAACGTAATTACAATTTCAGATTCCTTAATTGCGCGGTTTGCTGAATCTTGACGGCGAAATGCAGTCGGGAGTGATGCTGCATTACGGAATATGTACAGTACCTGTCTCTACACCTCCCGTGCGTCATACTATAATTTTAAAGCTTTAATATTTCGTGTTTGAAATGTTTGGACGCGGTTACACATTTGGACAGAACTACAATTGAAGGCCCACACAATTTAGAGTAGGCTACACACAGTGCATTGCTCTGTGTTGGTACCTTCCTTAACCACTGGTATTCTTCGAGCTGGTGTCGAAATTCATATATCCGTATGTGTGTTTTCCCTGATGAATCCTTCTCAGTGTCATTATTCTCACGCACAGGCTCCGTTTGACCTGGCGAATCGACATCAAGTGATGTTTTGGTTCCTTTTTTAAAAAATTAGTACATGTTCAGCTTAATTTTAAAACTTCAGATTTAAGTAGCTAGCTATGTTGATGCGATTGCTGCGTGCGTCTTGACGAGAGGAAGATTTTTTTTAAATCAACGCGGGGTGCGAAGGGAAATCGCGTGGCTGAAGCCAACTGTGTTGAATGCTCAGAGCACGTTATAAAACGTATTCTTAAAATACACATTTATTTTTTAATAAATGCTCATAATAAATCATAGCATATTGCCTAAAACCTAAGCACAAAACTAATCAGTGATACATTTGCGACCTATTAAAAATTAGGGTCGCAATGGCATTTCAAAAGGTCGCAAATGCGACCATTTCGGTCGCAGTGTACAGCCTTACAGGGTGGGAAATTAACTAAGTGCATCTTTCTTTGTTAATTAGTAAGCTTCCACATTTTTGTCAAACGTATTTATCACCAATCCGAAAGTAATGTTTAAAGTAGCCGAATAAAAAAACTAAAAACTAATCATATGTTGTACAATATACCCGCCAGAGTGGCTGGTAGATAAGGAAAATCTACCCGCATTTGGCGGGTGTTAATTTCCCACCCTGGTGAGCAAATATTAATATTATATTATTGCAACTATGTTCTAACTCCATAATTAGGTTCCTGTAATTTGTGTCTAATTTCCAAATGAAAATACTGAATTTAAAATTGTGGCTATGTAATTATGACAACGCAGAACGAGGACACAATGTATATGTTGAAGTTTAAAATGTATGTATATCTACCGCAATGGCGATTAGAAAGAGATTAAACTAAAAGGAATCCAGCTATATTTAGATCCTACTATAAAGTAGGATGTTGTGTGCTAGTTTTTGGTGTAGCTTTCTAAGCTCCCGAGTCCAAAAGCGTGCGCCCCGGCTCGGCCGCTCTCCTTCCCATTGCTTTCTGTCTTCCTGGTCTGTGTTTCCTACTGTCCTGTCCAAAAATATTAACCCCTCGACTACAAAAAAGTAGTATATTGTCCCCAACAAATAAGTACAGTAGTCTGTTGTAAAACCTTTCCTAATGGATATTACATTGCCTGTCCCTGTCCTCACGGTTGGCCATTTTGTGAAGTTCCAACACAAAGTGTCACGCTAATGTCAGTCGGTCAACCAAAGACATTACTGGTGTCTGTGTTGTTGAAGATCCTAGTCTCAGATTAATTTCATCATAAATGCTCATGGAAAAACGATTGTTTTCCTTCCAGAGAATGTCTGAAGTTTTCTTATAAGCAGAGTCTCAGGAGTAGTTGGTAAGACAATCCATGACCCTTGTTGTGGGCCTATCCAGGCACCCAGCTACGGGCCTATCCAGGCACCCAGCTACGGGCCTAAGGGCCAGATGGCTGCTATCTCAGACTCTGTACTGCACTGCTCTGCCTCTGGGGGGCGCACCTTCCAACAGCCAGCCCTATACCAAGCAAGCTACCAGATTCCCCTGTCTAAAATCCTTTCATCTCAGCGCATCCTCTTCCTCTCCTGACCCTAACAAGCCCAAATCAGGCAAGAAGCATCAACATTTTCTCTAGTCTAGTGACATTTATCATGGAAAGCCTGCATCATAACCCTGACATTCCCCCAACCCAGAGTCCCAGGAATGTTCCCTCTTGCTAACATTGAAGTCCCGTGACCTAAAAGAACTAAAACATTAGACACGAGACAAACTGGACAGTTTGTGTCGTTTAGACTCTTGTTCCTCTGCAAGCGTGTCACTTTTAAAGATTAATAATCTTTCATAAATCACCCTGATGATAATCATATTAGCCGCTCTTTTTTCTCTGCAGTGTTGTCCTCCGGCCTGAAGGTGGAGCTGTTTGAGATGGGGATGTGGTCTTTGGGTCTGGGGGCCTTGGGAGCGGTTGTGGCGGGGCTCTTCCTGGCTAACACTGACCTGTGTCTGACCAAAGCTGTCCACGCCTCTCTGGAGTATCTGGAGAATGCCAACCTACGCTCCACTGTAGACGGTAGAATGGCCTCGGTTACATTCTGTCACAAAGCCAGGAAAGTGCAGAATACGTTTAGGAAACATTTAAATTCGTTAGCATCGTGTTTCAATTACACACAATATAAAGTCTGTGCATTGTTTAAGGCCCACACGTTACTGAATTCAGTAATCCACTGAGAGAACCTTCAGTGAAAAGCAGTAGCTATATAAATGCTGTCAACCACCAGCTTACTTGTATACTGTTGAATTTTCCTACCGTATGAAAAGAGCTTGAAGGTGCTATTGGTACTCTTTCAAGTGATCAGTGTAGAAACACTGTAAAAAAAGTTCTTTATCATATTGTTTTTGTTGTCTTCTGCAGGTGAGAAGACCCTAAAAGCCAAAGCTCTGTGGGAGAAGACTGGAGCTGTAGTCATGGCTGTATGTCGTCCCGGATGATTTTTGTGCAGGGAGGTAAAGTGACATTTATCTAACGAACTCTGCCTCAGTCGGTTTCTCCGTCATTTATACTTTATTCACATCTCTTTTTCTGTATATTCCACACCAGAATTTGTGGTGAAGATGCCGCTGTATGCATTACCGTAAATCTAAGGGGCCTCAATTCCAAAGTAACAAAGATGCCTTTTAATACATGTACCATTTGTGTGTGTGTGCGCGTGTGTGCGTGCGTGCATGCGTAGGAGGCCGCTGAGCTGTCCTCTCTGAAGACCCAACTTGAGGAGCTCGGGGTCCCTCTAGTTGCCGTGGTAAAGGAGAACATCGGCACAGCTCGTTCGATAGAAATGTGAATATATTTTAACAGGTTATCTGTGTTCTGAGTTCTCCGTGATCTGATTGGTTAGTTTGCTCGTGTCCCTTTCAGCACCACTTCTATGGTCCAGAGGAAAATGGGCGGGCTAGGCTTCATCCGGCTGGGGGTGTGGCAGAACTTCCTGCGCGCATGGAGAGATGGTTACCAGGGCAACATGCTTGGGGAAGGCTTCACCCTGGGAGGGGTTTTTGTCATTGGAGCAGGGAACCAGGTAACTAAGAAACCCACACTGGAAAATAGTGAAATATTATATTCAACAATTTTTATGATCAAAGCAGAGCATTGTTATGTTTCATGATTAATTTTTTTTATTCAATTTTTTCCCTTTAGGGAATTCTTTTGGAGCACAGGGAGAAGGAATTTGGCAACAAAGTGGAGAAGGAAGATGTACTAAAGGCTGTCAAGAGAATTGTACTAGTGCAATAGAATGTGCCAGTACAACAGAGTACATTTTTTTTGTTCAAACACTTAGTAGCCCTAGATCAATACTTGAGACATGAAACAATTACCATTTTTCAGAAATATTGACTTGTCTAAATTACCTTCAATACACCTCAGAAATACCAACAATAGTATACAAATAAGTGTTTTTGAAATCGATAAAGCCAGGAAATAATGTTTATATTTTGATTTTGAATGAAATGGTAATTTCTGTACCTTAATGTTATGCACAAACCAGTCTTTTATCAAGCAAATGCAGGTAGGTCCCTCACTATTTCAAAAAAACTATCTACTGACGAGGACCCCACCTGACTCACTAATTAGCTAATTTCCGAAAAATGTAATCCCACCAATGAAGGTATCAATTTCTATCAAGACACATGTAAACTCTGTTTTTAAAGTTTTGATGGGCAGTATTTTGGGACAGCCAGTAATAAAAGTTCTGTACGCTCATAATGCGTTGTGTTTGCAGTAAAAATAGCTATTTTGATTTTACTGTCCCAATGCTTATGGAAGAAACTATATAACCCAATGTAAAAGGTAATTGGCCAATTTTGAAGACACAGCACAGATCACACTTAATCCCAGACAAAAATATTAATTTTAAGGGAAATCTTTATTGTTATGAACTAAACCTAACCTTAATCTGCAGAACTAGCCCAATAAATCATTAGGACTCAAAGGCATTCTCAGTAATTGACTTTAGAGTATAAGCTACGGTCTATGATCAAAATGATAGCAGCATTACACGAAAGCTATTGTAGCATGATTTTCCAGTTACTTGTTAAACATTCTATGATTGTTTTGATGTTGTCTGCATTAACGCCATCAGTATCAATCAAGTTTGACAGTGTTACGGAAGAAAACACAATTTCCAACGTTTGATGCATACGTTGGCTATGCCATGAACTCAAGTGTAGCTCATAAAAAGGAAAGGGGTAATGGGAGCGTTTGTTTGGGGGCTCTACGATGAGGAAACAATTGGGGACAAAGGTTGGCATGGCGTCCTCGTGGGGTTCCACGACGGCGGAGTTGGCGGAGATAATTGAGCTGGATAGGCTGGCACTGGAAAGGGAGACTGGGAGGACTACAATGCTGGTGGCGGGTCGCGACGGCTGTGCCGGGGGTGAGGTCGGCATGAAAGGGAGCTCGGATGGGAGTGTGAGTGTAGCTGGAGTGGCGGTAGGGTTTGAGGAAGCACGGTATGTGAAGAGGAAAAAGAAGTGGCCACGGAAGAAAGAGGGCGTGAGAGTAGTTCGGGAGAGGGTGAAGGGCCGGCACTTGGTGGTGGGGATCGGGAGTATAAGGTGGTTGTGGAGTTTTTGGCCCCGACAGGTAAACCATTACACCTGGTGTCACTAAGGCAATTAGGGAACAGGTTGGGAAGGTGGTGGATGCTAGGTGTTTGAGTGGTGGGAGGGTTCTTATTGTGGTGGGTAGTGTGTCTCTGAGGGATAAGTTGCTTTAGTTGGAGGTGTTGAATGGGGGTAAGGTGAAGTGTCTGGTGCCTGGGATTGCAGTGAAGGTGAGAGGGGTGATCACGGGTGTGCCAGAGGATCTGTCAATGGAGGAGCTTAAGGAGATTATGTCGGGTGGGGTGGTGTTGGAGGCGAGACGGTTGGGCAGTAGGGCGTTGGGGTTAGATAGGGTGAGTCCCACAGTGTTGTTGGAGTTTGGGGGGCCATTGCCGAGTAGGGTGCACTTAGGGTATCTTAGTTTTTATGTAAGGGAATATGTGCCACCGCCACTGAGGTGTTTTAATTGTCAGCGTATGGGGCATGTGGCGGCTGTGTGTAGAGGGCAGGGTAGGTGTGGTAGGTGTGGGGGTGCGCATAAGTATGGTAAGTGTGGGGTAGGGGACGTGGTGAGGTGTTGTAATTGTGGTGGGGAGCAGTGCTGCGTTTAGGGGGTGTGTGGTTCAGAAGAAGGCGGCGGAGGCACAGCGGGTTAAGAGGGTTGATGGGGTCACGTATGCGGAAGCGGTGCGGAGAGTGGGGGGACTTGGGGTTGGTGTGCAGGTGGAGAAGGAGAGGGTTGTAGGTCCGGTGTTGGAGGACGGTTTGGGTGTTCGCAGCTTGGTGTTGTCAGAGAAGTGTAAGCATGAGTGTGTGGTTGGTAAGGATTCGTTGGTGGTGGGCAGGGTTGAGTTTTTGGCGTTTCTGTGTAGTGTGGTGAATGTTTGTAGTCAGGTGAAGGGAAGGAATGCTAGGATAGATGTTGTGGTGGGTGCTGCTGGGGAGTTTATGGGTATTACTGACGTCACAGGGAAGATGGTTCACGAGCTGATGAAAGGGAAGGGGGAGGGTAAGTAGTGGTATGGGGGGGGGGTAGCGGGCTGTGTTTTAATTTCTAGGGCCGTGGGGGTGGTGGGTTGTGTTGAATTGGGTGGGCCGTGACCGGCCTCACACTCCGGTACAGTTGGTGGCGGTAGATGCACCTTAACTTGGTTTCGATCCGCCAATAACCCACAGAAGAAGGAACGTTTGTTTGTTTGTGCACACAGCTGAATGTGATAGGAGTCATAGGACACTTCGGTGGTGGGTTGTGCGTATCATTCGTGCAAGCGTTGTGATAGCCTGTTACATTTGGGGCTGCACGTTAAACTACATTTATTGCCAAAAGAAAACTGCTGTATGATTTCAGCTGGCTCCCATTTTCATTAGCGGAATGGCAAGTGGTTTCATCACGAATGTGTGAATGCCCTGAAACTGCAGGCACATGGGAGGCGAAAGAGCGCCATTGCGCACGAGAAACCCAATCATTTCAATGAGTGATGTGGCTGCGCTCTCCTAAACTTTGCTGGGCGCAGCGGTTTAGGAGAGCGCAGATACTTCACTCATTGAATTGAATGGGTTTCTCGTTCACAATGCCGGTTCTCCAATCTCCACCTCTGATGTATGCGCCTTCAGTCAGATCATGTACGGGATGATTTTGCTCACAAACTATATTTCCGCGATTGAAATGACAGGTGTCTGATCTGCCCACACGGAGGCGCTGAAGAGCAACATGGATAAACTAGGTCTATTCCCTGGCCTGAGAAAGATAGACATTTCAAACACAATCCAGTCAGTGTGCACACATTTCAACCACTTTATTCTATAGCTCTCAGTAAATAGAGTTTAACGTGACAGAACACAATACAAAAAGGAGAAAAGGAGTGAGCTCCAAAAATGACAAATACATTGGTATTGAACAACAGTGAATACAACATTCATGGAGTGTAGTGACATCTATTGCATGTTGTGTTACACGTTCATTCTGCTGCCGCTAACCTATATATTTAATATGAAAGTTATTGGAAAAGGATACTCTGTTATAGGCTTGTCATATGACGCTGAAGCAATGACAGTACAATGTAAAAGTTCTGCGTTTCCTACTTTATCAAACCCATCTTTGGCGAAGTTTCTTGCTGTGTGTGACGCACAGTACATTTTTGCTTGAACCAACTCAGCAGCACAATACATTTTAAGCCTTGCGTGTTTCTTTCAACAAAATCTAGCCAGATCCCTTTTTGTTGTAATGACATTACCTTGTTCTACCGACCAAATTTAGAAAAAATGACTATGATAAAATATTATAATAGTAAGCTTTACCTTGGTGCATCTCATAGGCATATTGTCAATCAAATGATATAAAAACATTTCCAATAACACATACAACATATAGTCCCTTCCACACATTTACACTGGTTATACACAGCACCTATTTGCAGGCCAAATATGTTTACCAAAGATAACGGAACCCACAAAGAACAATAATTCAACAACAGGGGTGGTCCTTTACAGTATACTAATCGGCAAGTGTTTACAAAGATTTAATCATTGAATATATGGTATAAATATTTTTAACTAGAAATTAGATTTGAATGATACTCCAAGACACTCCAATTTTTCTCTGGGTATATGTGGGTACATGTGTTTTTTTCTCTGGGTATATGTGGGTACATGTGTATTTTCTTCTGGGTATATGTGGGTACATGTGAATCAGCAGCTGAAAGGTTTTTACAGGTGAACAGCGAGTAAAGTCATACTAGTTTAATTCAGTCTGTTTAAACAGTGTCCCCAATCCAGGAATTAACTGTTAAATACTATAATGTAGCAATGTTTACTCTATATTCCTAATAACACTGTTCTGTAGGGCATCTATTTGAATGATAAACATTTAATTAACACTTAAAACCAAAAACGGTGACCTGTAGCTTTATAACATAGATGTATAGATCTCAGAACAGCCTAGAAGACCAATTTTGATGTTTGACTTTGTAGAGCGGATGGGCTTGTGATTTACAGGGTGAGTAAATTGCCCCCATTATGTATGAAGTGAGTAGCACACCTTAAAGTTTAAAATGCATGTTAAATATATACTCTGTAATATCACTTATACTCTTGTACATACCATATTTTAACTACACAAAGTAACATTCAGTTGATACTGTACTACAACATATACTAATACTACAGGACCACACATAACTATACATGACTGCCAACATTAGTTACTGTATATTAACAATATAAGTATTATGTATTATAACCCAGGTTTGATCAAAGATGCTCTAGCTAAACTAAGCGTATCTACACTTGAACTAAATGTCCAAGCCCTACAGTACGTCCAACAGTCCTATAACCATAATTGCATGGCTTTTCTTAAAGGTTTAAAGACAGGGGTCTAAAATTTTGTTAAAACTATTGCATGTCATCAAATCGTGCCTGGATAACTGATATTTTCTGGCAAAGTGGCACACAAACCTACATGGAGTTTAGCTCCGAGTACCTCCGAGATGATTTCTACATGGCAAAAGCAACCTCAAGTTCTAAGTGGTCCCAGTTTTTGATGGGTTCTGTCTGATGGTCCCTGAAACAAATTTGACAATAGCCATAATCCACAATGGTAAAGCAACATTTAGAAAAATTTTGATTGTTTACGATGAATTCTTAGATTTGTTTTATAGTCCTTTTTAATATACCCTTCATTTCATATAACAGCATTTTGGTGGAAAACGCATTACATTTTAAGTCATCAGTTACATTCAAAGCAATTTAGTTTGAAGTATTTCTTATTCTATGAAAATGTAGGCAATTATTTGCATCATTTTGAATTACAGGAAAATGACAGAAGTAACCCTACAAATGCAACAGGCTACCTGTACGGGTCAACATGAAATCTTTCTCCAGATCCCTCTTCAGCATAAACATAAATTAAAGGACACCGCAATGAGACAATTGATCTTGTAGTTTAAATGGAATATTTCTCATTTTGCCCAGTTCATGTGTACAGGTAACCATTCTCCTAATGGGTAAAAATGTTTTAATGTACGAAGATACATTTCAAGGTGATGTTCCAAAATCAGGCAACATGAAAATCAGCTTGAGGGCCACATTTGGCCTGTGTGCTTATTGTTTGAGACCCCTGGTTTAAAACTACTTTGCTTGTTTTACAACATTAAATCGATTATTTTGTACAAATTCATCAAAATTTGCCATTTTAAAGATTTTACTTTTGCACTATTACAACTAATGCAAGCCACATTCCCTACTGTAAAAGGACAGTCACAAATTGAGTGTCAGTGGGGACTCTGGCCAAAACATTAATAGATTATAATATCCTTATTCCTTTTACATTTAGGCACAATAAAGCACATTCCCCTTCAATGGTCACTGCACAGCACAAACTTCACCAATCGAATTCTCGAGTTCCGTTGAAGATGCGCAGACACTTAACTGCTTCCATAAGGGACTTAAAGGCTTGATGTGGAGCTGAGACAGGTGATTGTCATCAGTGCTACCAAGGATGTGCTAACAACATTTAAGAAGGGCCCACGTTGTGTCATTGACACTTTAAAGGTTTTCTTGGTAACAAAACACAGGGTTCCCCAGGGTAACCTTGTGAGTGGCCATGTGTGTAAGTACACTTCCGAGGGCAGTGGTGAGAGTGCTATGCTGTGGTAGTCAAATCAAATGGGTCATGTTCATTAGTGCACACTGTAGCAAAACGTTTTGCAGCAAAAAACCAGTCAGCCCATTGTGCTTATTACAGACTGTTGTCTACTAATATTTCTCCTACAGACTTGAGGAAGTGGTTCTATAACACATGAAACAACTTTTTAATTACAAACCATTAACTGGGTACAGTTCACCACTCGAAAGACACAATCTCAAACAAAAGTTAATAAAAACACTTGGGATTGAATATGAGGAGTGATATGCATCTAGATCGGGGTGACTGGAGTAGTGCTTAAACGCTCACAAACCCCATAGATGACAAAAACGAAAGCTAAATTTAACCGTTCTGTCAGTCTGGCTTGTCGTTACTCGGACGTGGTTCCCTCCCATGGTTTTCCCTCAGTCATTCATTCAACAATGACTGGAGAAACTCCCCTCTTCTCCACCCACCCATCTAGTCCATCCATAAGGAAGCAACTTTGTAGGACTAAGGTACCCCCCCCCATTAAATCCTTCATTGTAGTCTTGACCACCTTTATACAATCAAATCCAAAAGCCTATCACAATAAGATTATTATGAAGAGTTATAAAAAAATATGCATAAATATTTGCCCTTCATTGGTCCTGCTGAGGGGCCATCTGATCATGTGCCCTCCTACAGGCCTTTGTTGAAGAAGACCGTAGTGGTGAGGGGACTGTCCTGTCGTATTCTCTCCTGAAGTTCTGGCTCCAGACTGCTCACAGACAGAGAACTAGAGAGACAAAGAGGAGAGCGTGGTATGAATGGAGTGGCAAGGTGGCCTCGTGGGTAGAGCACCTGACTGGGGTCCAAAACATCACTGGTTCTAATCCCTCAAGGTGAAAGCTCTGTTGTTCCGTTCCTTCTCACCAGTGTTTCTGTTAACCCCACTTGACCCGTCGCCATTTTGTTTTTTCAAATCAACTGTTAAGTAACTTGCTGTGTTTAATGACGAACAAATAAAAAAGAGTTTAAAGGTCAAACTTGGAGGAAAAGCAGATTAATGTGTATATGTACGTAACTACATGGTTACACTTTACCTCTTTTGAGGAAACAGTGCACAGCATAGAGGAGTGGCAAATACCAGGCTGGAAAGAAAACAAAGAACAGGTTTTGTTTAAACAACTGAAAACACAGTGTAGAATATGCAGTCAAAGACCACATTCCAGTTCTTTTTTATCTGAAATTTCCCTTTCACCATAAAAGGAAAATTGTCTTCAGGTCGGGACCCGAATGAGAAATTGACCGTGACCCAAATCGTCCAATGACTTAAATTAAAGGTGCTATATGTAAAACGGACAGCCAGCGTTAAAAAATGGGTACTGCAGTTTAAATTCAAAATACCTGAGTTGTATCCCTCCGCCCCCTCCTCCACAGAATCAAAACTAACGTGACAAACAAGATCAGCGCAATCATGACAAGCGAACTGTGTTTTACTACGTCTATGGTCATGGAACCGTTTAGAAACATGCAAAGTTTTTTTAAGTTGTGTAGAATCTCTATGATCTCGTTTGTTTGTTTGCTGCTTCCATGGCTGTAGCGCGCTGGGTTTGTGTTTTTACAGGTATGCCTGGCAACCCGTTCATGCTGTCAAAATGGGCAGTTGATAACAACACACAGGCCAAAACATAAACATAAATTCCATCACGGAACGTACTTTTCCAAAAGAAAAAATAATGACATTAGCATTGTTTTCAGAAAATATAGTATTTCAGCTTAACATGTTTCCTTAATATCTGACGAGGCATTGGCATCATTTTTGGATTTATTACAGTACATGTATTACATATAGCATCTTTAAGATGAATTAGAAGGGCGACTAATATCCAGTTCTAACCTGCGCAGGCACACATTGGGTCCCAACCTGTTTTTAGGAAGCTTTTCCTCAAACTGATACATCACATATCAAACAAACAGCGTTTACGGTAACATAAGTTCGGAGGCTTACCACAGACCCACCAATCCCACTTGAACTGGAGCGTTTAGAACTGGGAACCGCTGAGGTGAGAAGAGAGGTAGAATGTGAGGGGAAACTCCACACTGACACAGTTTTCTATCAAACTAGTCATGTACTTTTAGAATCTGACCGGTCGGCTGGGTTCCAGATCTGTCTTAGTCAAAACAGCACAAACACAAATAGGAGCTGGCTGGAGGTTTACTGGATCAGCGCACAACAAACTGACAATGCACAAAAACTTGGATTTCCACTGGCATCTAACACCTACAGTATTTTGTGCATTTCTTTATACAGGTATGACTATTTACATTTCTGAGCACTAATAAAACATAGGCCTAGTACAATGGTTTCTTCATGCTACAGGCTGTCCTGTGTGGCCCACTGTGTGAAACTAGCTGCTAATCTCAGTAAAGCCTGCTTGACATGCATTTGGTTGCTGTAACATTACCTTCATAAATGCTTTCTTCTCCAAAGCGTTCATGATCACAGGGGGAATGGCTGTGGACAGAAAAGGGAAGAAGAGGCTTTGCTAATCAGGTCTACCAGAAATCTAAATGTGAAGATGAACGCAAGCGTCATGAACAACACGACTAACAAATCTGGTTTAAAACTTGTCAACTTGTTTGGTTTCCGCTTTAATACTGCTTTAACATAAACAACGTTGCGTTTACCCATAGCCGGCACAGCCATGCCGATCCTGGATACCACCACCTGTATGATGCCTGATTTGGCGGCAGTGACGGACTCCCCCAGCCGGTTCCCGTTCTCATCAGTCACTGGGATACCATACTTCAGCTCCCTAGGAAGATATAAAACAAGAAAGCACAGAATTCAACCAAACCTGTCTTAGCAAGGTTTCTAGAATCACCTAAATAAAGCTAGATGGTTTGGTTCCTGAGTAAATTAAAATGCAAGTTCAATTACTTATTTATTGTTGAATGTAATGTTTTAATTGTTTTTCTTAATTTTTTGTTTGTTGTCGTTTTAAGATGCTTTACACAGGGCTCAGATGAAAAAGCAACCTTGGTCTCAGACTGTATTCTCCGTTTAAATAAAAATAATATATGCAATTGCATTAGTTATTTTTTTCCATAAATACATTTGCCCCCGACAGCAAACCATTCGTTAATACCTCAAGGAGCCAAACGGACAGAACTACGTAAAACCATTGTCCATAGTTACGAGGTACTCAAGAACGACGGTGTCTTTGACCTCAAGCTCACCTCTGTCTCATGAATGGGATGTTGATACAGTTGGCAGCAGCTACAGCGAAGAAGGGGACGAATCGGCTCATGACGGCTGGAAGGCGCTAGTGAGATAAAGGGGGTTTGATTTAATGAACATTTTCCATGAATGTTAAAAAAAGTGCTATGCAACTGTGTTATTTAAGTTGTACCTTGGTTAGAGACTTGAGCCCCAGGGCCGTGACTACAGCTCCTGTGGTGGCGCTGACGTAGGCGGCAGCCAGCTGACTGAAGCAGCATAGAAACACACACGCACACACGTCAGCATCTTGCAGTCACACTTTAATGACCCTCAATAACGCCCCCTGATCCAGGCACTAACCAAAATATAGTTAATTGAACTGAGAGCCTATTCAGCCCTAAACACAAAGGTTTCAAAATTCACTGGGACAATGCATATGAAGTAAATGCATTCATGTCACTAGCTACATTGACTGAACACTGAAATGTGATAGGTCAGGCAATTACACGGCTCATGACCAGTGCAGGCATCTCCTGAGTCATAATGCCTTGGATGGGCCACATCACATGCTCTGGCCTGCTGGTTTCCATCCACGTGTGCATTTGATCTGAGAAGCACAAGACCAGCTTGCTCCCATTGCTCATGTGTCCTGGTTAACGTGGGAGGGTGTGTCTCAATAGTGGGTGGGTGTGTCTCACTAGTCTGAAGTGGAGATACATTCCTGGTCTGCTTCTGTTCATTTGCACTGATCTAAAAGCACTGGACAAGCAAAATCTGAGAGGTTTCCAGTGTGGCTTTAGTCGATGCCATATTTTCAGATCAGTGCAGAGTTTTACAGCCTCTATAGGGTCTACGTTCATCAAACGGCTCAGAGCGCGAGTGCATGAGAAATGTACGTAGACATTGTAGACCTGATATCAAATCAGCTCTCCTGCTCTCAAACATTTAACCCACGTGACCCGAAACCAGAGACACAAATGCAAATGCCTTGCTTACTCTACCTGTTGATGATATGGAAGTTTTGGCTAGAGTCTGTCAGGTGGAATGGAGGAGCATGCTGAACTAAAGAGGGTATAATACCGCTGCTAGGGCAGGACTGTAGGGGCGGGGCTAGCCTCAGCTTGTCCTGATTGACAGGAACCCTCCATGCAAAGCTAGGCTAGCATCTTAACATAAGGCCCTTCCAGTCTGTTTCCATTCATCTGCACCGACAAGACAAAAGGACACAGCAGGATGTAACAGATTGGACGTGTTCAGGGCATTTTCACTTGTTTTGGTCGTGTTGTTACGTGGTGGGTAGTGATCCCATTCCCACCTATTTTAGTCGTGTTGTTACGTGGTGGGTAGTGATCCCATTCCCACCTATTTTAGTCGTGTTGTTACGTGGTGGGTAGTGATCCCATTCCCACCTATTTTAGTTGTGTTGTTACGTGGTGGGTAATGATCCCATTCCCACTTGTTTTAGTCGTGTTGTTACGTGGTGGGTAATGATCCCATTCCCACTTGTTTTAGTCGTGTTGTTACGTGGTGGCTAGTGATCCCATTCCTACTTGTTTTAGTCGTGTTGTTACATGGTGGCTAGTGATCCCATTCCTACTTGTTTTAGTCGTGTTGTTACATGGTGGGTAGTGATCCCATTCCCACTTGTTTTAGTCGTGTTGTTACGTGGTGGGTAGTGATCCCATTCCCACTTGTTTTAGTCGTGTTGTTACGTGGTGGGTAGTTATCCCATTCCCACTTGTTTTAGTCGTGTTGTTACGTGGTGGATAGTGATCCCATTCCTACTTGTTTTAGTCATGTTGTTACATGGTGGGTAGTGATCCCATTCCTACTTGTTTTAGTCGTGTTGTTACATGGTGGGTAGTGATCCCATTCCCACTTGTTTTAGTCGTGTTGTTACGTGGTGGGTAGTGATCCCAGTCCTACTTGGTGGTAAGGGCAGCATCCCCACTTCGGTTGGTGTAGTTGACCACAGCGTTGAATGACTGGTTCACCCACTGCCAAAACACCACGGCTGGAGTCGTCCTGGAGGAGGGAGACAACATGGGTGGTGGTCAGATAGAAGAGGTGGTGATCTAAACTAGGAAGAAAAGCGGTGTCAAAATAAGTGTTCACCAATGGCTTGAATTTATCAAAGCAAATAAAGCTAAACCATGACTTGCAAGCAGCTCAAAATTTCACATTAGATTTGTGTGCAGTATTTCCCTAATTTATGTTGTGCATGACTGTGTGCCCTTCACACACACAACAATAGCTCCACTTTGCTACTCTGGTCTCACCCTCTGAGCAGGAATGTAGAAGCTCAGGGGCAGAAATTCAGACTGAGAACAAGGAAACCATCAAAGTAACTCACAAGCTGGCTTTAATGCCCGCAGCGGTCTGTCCCAAGCCTCGTTTAAAAGCTGCATATTTTTATGCTCTGATGACCTTAAAAATGACCACCACATCTGTAATGGGAAAACTGATTGACAGTAATGTCAAGACAACAGTGACATAACATTAGAGATACCCTGCACAACCAGCATAAAGCATCCCATGATTCCAAGGAAATTCAGAGAGAGGACGCGCACCTGACCGAATGACTCCCATTTGGTGGATGTGATAAAACATGCGGTCAGCTGGAGTCAAAACACACGGTCAGCCGGAGTTCAAACATCATAAGCAGGTGTAGAAACGTCAAGTGTGAAAACATAATCAGCAGGAGTGTCTGTTAAGACAGACCATTAGCAAGAGTCCCAGCATTGTGGGTTAAGGAATCCCTACAATGCAGAAATATCTCTGTTTGTAATGAGCAGTTCAATTCTCACTCTTTTTCTATTTGCTCTTAACTTCTATCTTCAACATCCTGATAAACACACCTCAGCTGGCTTATGTAGTACAATGTTCCATGTCCATCACAGTATTTTAGGAGTTTAGGCTAAAAATAAATAGTATGTACCATGTACTGAGTTTAAAACTATCCCCCCCATACTATGTGTAGAAGGTGTATTGAGTTTAAAACTAACCCCCCCCATACCTATACCCCTGTAACCCCCAGTGCACCAGCCCGTCCTTGTATTTGAACTACCTCTGAGCTAGCCCACCTGATTCAACTTGTCTACTAATTAACAAGTCCTTGTTTAGTGAATCTGGTGTAGTAGTTCAGGGCTACAGCTAAACTGTGGCACAGCTGGGGGCACTTGAGGAGAGGGTTGGGAAGCACTGCTATAGCAGGTGTATTGAATTTAAAACTAACCCCCCAGTGGTACCTGTAGAAGGTGTATTCAGTTTAAAACTAACCCCCCAGCGGTACCTGTAGGTGTATTGAGTTTAAAACTAACCCCCCAGTGGTACCTGTAGAAGGTGTATTGAGTTTAAAACTAACCCCCCAGCGGTACCTGTAGGTGTATTGAGTTTAAAACTAACCCCCCAGCGGTACCTGTAGGTGTATTGAGTTTAAAACTAACCCCCCAGCGGTACCTGTAGAAGGTGTATTGAGTTTAAAACTAACCCCCCAGCGGTACCTGAAGTTGTATTGAGTTTAAAACTAACCATTATGCCAGCAGCATAGAGCCCTGTATTGCCCTGCTGGTTTGCTTCTAAAGCTAAGCAGGGTTGGGCCTGGTTAGTCCCTGGATGGGAGACCAGTGCTGCTGGAAGTGGTGTTGGAGGGCCAGTAGGGGGCACTCTTCCCTCTGGTCTAAAGATCAATCCCAATGCCCCAGGGCAGTGACGGGGACATCTGCCCTGCTTAGGG
>JACXGM010010270.1:7343-26594 GCA_016801145.1 Umbra pygmaea | reverse complement strand
GACATCAGCAACCAAGCACCTCAGCTCCACCCACGCACCGCCTCTTTGACCATTTTTGGTTATCCGAGGTTGACGTCGAGTGACGCGCTACCAAGATGGCGACGACCGTCTCCGCCCACAATGAGCTTCAAAAACGCTTTTCACAAACCAATGGGTGACGTCACAGTCAGGCTGTCCATATTTTTTACAGTCTCTGCTTCTAATAAGAACAAATGTAGACCAGGGCCAGCAAAACCCAAAGATATTGCTAAATTATCCATTCTATGAACCAGTTAAAAAAAGTTAAAGAAATTCTATACCTTAGCCCATGAGAAAGCATAACTGGGTGTAAATCATAACCGACGGGTTAAGGGAGTTGACCAGTAACCTTGCTGTTTATCTAGTCAAATGTATTGATGAGAAATATAATTTGATATGTGCAACATTCATCAGGAACTAAGAACAATGACGTTTTCGGTAAAGGCCTGTATTATCTATCATAGAGTCATGAGAATATTCTTAATTCTGAGGTAACATAGACTAATGAACACAGGACAATTCTGAAATGGAGATGAATTCCTTGGCTTCATGGTCATATTATATATTTATCAGTGTCAAAGTGTTTTATTAATAAGCAATAGATCATCCCATTCTCTTTTTCTAATACAGGGCTAATATTTCTAATTCACAAAGTAGCAGACGTTAATCGTGAAGAAGTGATGTGAATTAATTGAAAGATGGGGAGTGGACATTGGTCACTGCCTGGTTTTAATTAAAGTAATCATTAGCCGTGATTTATTCCTTCATGACTTCACACATCTGACTCGTGTTAGAAATATGAATATCAAGATTGGTATGGTAACGCATGAATACAAAAACAGTAGTTAATCATTGGCCTGTATTCAGATTATCCAAAAGAAACATTTCCCGAAATTATAATTTAATGTTGTACAGATAAATTGGTGATAATAAACATCACTACACCATAGTCTGACTTCACATAAATAGTTAATAAATTAACAAACTACTTTTGAAAGACAGCATAAGACATTAAATAGGAAGAACTGATCTTTGAATGGGTTGATTTAAATGCCAGAGCAAATGAGCACTGCAGATTCTTACATTTACACTTGCAGTATATTATAGCATTTACTGTATTCGTAAGCCAATAAAACTGTCAATTCTTAACTGTCAGTGTCAGTTGGAATGAAGTGGTCTTACTTTACCTGTAGACTGCCAGTATTTTACAGATGAAACCAGCTACACTGAGAGAGAGAGAAGATTATCTGTTTTCCTGTTTCTTTCGTTCAGAGAAACTCTTCACCAGAGTATGCACTTTGTGTAAATAACATCTATTTGTTAAAGTCAAGTCAAGATATATATAGAGAGATTGAGAAAATGGGAGCCAGAAAGGAAGAGACAGACAGTTCCTCTCAGTAATCCTGTAACTAGGAGAAATGATTAAGCATAGCGTCATTGGAGAGGAAACATAACAGGCCAGAACAGTCTTCTCCTTCGCTGTCTTATCTCTGCTTCTGTTCCTCCTCTGGACACGTATCCATCAATTCAGCCATTTGGCTGACAACAACCTATTGGTTTCACTGTGATCTAGGTTTGCCTACATTTTGCTCTTGTTCCTCCCATCTTTATAGTGTCTGTATTCCAGAAGGTATTCGCAAATGATATTGAAGGAATACTGTTGGCAGCAGAACGTATGTTCTATGTATTATTACCCAGTGTGACTTGTATCTCAAGTATACCTCCATATACTGACATCTGTTGCACTACTTGTACAAATGCCTAATTATCTGACACTGTATTAATGGCACACTGTATTATTTATTATTCACTATTTCCTCTGTTTTTAATATTTATTGTGCACTGCTTATCTTGTAATTATATGTGTAACTTCTTGTTGTCTGTACCTCTATGCTTTTATCTTGGCCAGGTTGCTGTCTTAAATGAGAAAATGTTCTCAACGTGCCCACCTGGTTAAATAAAAAAGTATGTACGGTAAGCATTGTGATAAAGTCTTGACATCAGGGAAAGCAGCGGGCTGTCACATTTCCATGAGCATTGCCTCGCACAGCACTCTGGCATGTCCGGAGACACTGGACTTTCATTTATCACTGAATATTGTAAATTTTTGTTGTGGGATTTTTATTAAAGTTACTTCAGGGTAACTACCCTCTCAAGGCCACCACGCGAGCATCCTACTTCTGGGAATTTACTCAGAAGCTTTTGGCATGTTGCTTTAATAGATTCTGGAAAGCAAAGCACAAATCTAAATGCCAGTAAAGGCTATTCAATACTTACCAATTTTGATGACAGTTATTGTTTTATAAACTAATATATACAGCTCTGGAAAAAATTAAGCGACCACTGCAATTTGTTCTTTAATAAAACCTATTGAAAACCTCTGGAATGTGATCAAGAGGAAGGTGGACATTCAGAAGCCATCAAACACATCTGAGCTGCTAAAATTTTTGTATCAGGAGTGGCATAAAGTCACCCAAACTCAATGTGAAAGACTGGTGGAGATCCTGCCAAGACGCATTAAAGTTAATTATTATTAATATTATAAATTACTAGTATTCCAACAAATATTGATTTCTGAATGTTTCCCATGTTAAGACATTAGTACTGTGTTGTTTAAAAATATATGCACTTATTTCCTTTGCATTATTTGAGGTATGACAACACTGCATGTTTTTTGTTATTTTGATCAGTTGTCATTTCCTGCAAATAAATGCTCTGATGGAAAATATTTAATATTTAATTTTACTCAAACACATACCTATCAAGTGTAAAACCAGAGTCTCTTTAATTTATGCAGAGCTCTATATTATCTATCAATCTATCTATATTTACACTCACTGGACATTTCATTAGGTACATCTTGCTAGTAGCTTGTTGGACCCCCTTTTGCCTTAAGAACTGACTTCCTTCTTTGTGGCATAGATTCAACAAGGTGCTGGAAACATTCCTCAGATATGTTGGTCCATATTGAAAAATGCATCATGCAATTGCTGCAGGTTTGTTGGCTACACATCAATTATGTGAATCTCCCGTTCCACTACATCCCAAAGGTGCTTGATTGGATTGAGATCTGGTGACTGTGGAGGCCATTTGACTACAGTAAACTCATTGTCATGTTCAAGAAACCAGTTTGAGATGATGTGAGCTTTGTGACATGGTGCATTACACTGCATTAAGATGGTGGTCATAAAAGGATGGACAGGATCAGCAAAAATACACCGGTACCATCTAAGGGGCCAAAAGTGTGCCAAGAAAATATCTTCCACATTATTCCACCACCAGACTGAACCATTGATACATGGCAGGATAAATCCATGCTTTCATGTTGTTTACATCAAATTCTGACCCTACAATCTGAATGTCACAGCAAAAATCAAGACTCATCAGACCAGGCAACATTTTAACAATTTTCTATGGTCCAATTTTGGTGAACTCATGTAAATTGTTGCCTTGTTTTCCTGTTCTTAGCTGACAGGAGTGGCACCTGATGTGGTCTTCTGCTGCTGTAGCGCATCTGCTTCAAGGTTTGACATGTTGTGCTTTCAGAGATGCTCTTCTGCATACCTTGGTTGTAACAAGTGGTTATTTGATTTACTGTTGCCATTCTATCAGATCGAACCAGTCTGGCCATTCTCCTCTGACCTCTGCCATCAACAAGATATTTTTGCCCAGAGAACTGCTGCTCCCTGGATACTTTCTCTTTTTCGGGCCTTTCTCTGTAAACCCTAGAGATGGTTGAAAAAACCCTGTAGATTACTCTAACCAGCAGGGTTTGCTCAAACCAGCTCTTCACCAACAACCATGCCATCTTAAAAGTAATTTAAATCACCTTTCTTCACCATTCTGCTTGTTTTGAACTTCAGCAGATTGTCTTGCTGCCACATGATTGGCTGATTTGTGTTAACGAGCAGTTGAACAGGTGTACCTAATACAGTGGCTGTTGAGTGTACATACAGTATATAATATATATTACATACAGTATATAATATATATTATTGTCATCATTATCAATCCTGGATCTCCCCCTACTGGTGGGTCCAGGATCCTGCGCTCAGGGTCACCTGACTACTGAAGCCACCCCCCCACCCCCACTACCTCTCATCAGCACCAAACACCTCCACCTGCACTAATAGGTCCTACAAGCCTAGAGAAGTGGGTAAAAGTAAGAGTAAATGTACTCTGCTGGGTTCATCTGTTTCGGGAAGTTCCCATTTACAAGTTAACCTATCTGGGAAGGGAAGTTAATTACTAACCACTGACCAAAGCTAATCATTTTTTACTCTTATTTTTATTTCATAAATCACTGGGATCACTTTTACCTGATCATTTTACTCTTAATGAAGAACTTCCCAAAACTTCGCCAAGCCCAGGAAAGTATTCACAGTGCTTCGGGTTCTTGGTCACCTCCCTGACTAAGGCCCTTCTCCCCCGATCGCTCAGTTTGGCTGGGCGGCCAGCTCTAGGAAAAGTACTGGTGGTTCCAAACTTCTTCCATTTATGGATGATGGAGGCCACTGTGGTAATTGGGACCTTTAATATTACAGATTATTTTTCTTAAAACCGTTATGAGTGATAATGTGACGTACATAAAGTAAAAAATGTCATTAGCTCATACACTCAGCAGTTCGTTATTTCACCTCATGGAAAATACACAGTTGAATATAAACACGGTTTACAACTTCAATTTTTAGATAATATATACATGTCTTATATGTCCTTGTAGTGTAAGATCTTGGAAATCTAATGGATATCTTGGTGTTATGCTAATTACAAAATTAAAAACATTATGAGTGATAATGTGAGCTCTGCATCTTGTAAACAAAGCCGTAAATTATTGGAAAATCTTTATTCTTCGTCATCAAAGAATTCTAGTAATGACATAGAGCATAGTTTACCCAGGTAAAATCCATCTTGTTATGTAAGAAAATGACAATTTCAGGAAAAAGCATAATTTTTCCACCTCCATGTTTGACAGTGGGGATGGTGTTCTTGAGGTCAAAGGCAGCATTCTTCCTCCTCCAAACACAGTGAGATAGTTGATGCCAAAGAGTTCTCCTCTGTATCATTCAGATGTTCATTGGCAAACTTCCGACGGACATGTACATGTGCTTTCTTGAGCAAGCGGACCTTGTGGGCGCTGCAGGATTTCAGTCCTTAATAGCACAGTGTGTTACCAATTGTTTTCTTGGTGATATTTGGTCTCAGCTGCCTTGAGATCATTAACAAGATCCACCTGTGTTATTCTTGGATGATTCCTCACCGTTCTCATGATCATGACTGATGGAGATTGAAAGTTATTTTGTGTTTCTTCCATTTGCAAATACTCGCATCAACTCTTTTCACCTTCTCACCAAGCTACTTGGCGATGGTCTTGCAGCGCATTCCAGCCTTGTGTAGGTCTACTATCTTGTCCCTGGTGTCCTTGGACAGCTTTTTGGTCTTGGTAAAGAGTTTGGAATCTGATTGATTGCTTGCTTCTGTGGACAGGCGTCTTTTATACAGGCAACAATCTGACATTAGGAGAAGTCCCTTTAAGGGAGTGCTCGAAATCTCAGCTCATTACCTGTATGAGAGGCACCTGGGAGCTACAAATCTTGCTGATTGAGAGGGGATAAAATACTTATTTCACTCATTGTAATGCAAATCAAATGTGTTTTTCGGGATTTTTTTGTTTTTCTATCTCTCACAGTTCAAATAAACCTATTATTAAAATTCTAGATTTTCTATCATTTCTTCGTCAGTGGGCAAATTTTACAAAATCAGCAGGGGATCAAATATTTTTTTCCCTCACAGGTATGTTGTGAACAATTTAAACATGTAGCCTTCCCCCTCCAGCAGCTGTGACAAATAAACAGCACAAATCTAATAAAGTTTGCTTCATTAGAATACAGTGAGGTTTACACAGTAAAATTTAATGATATCTTCTTATTTCAGTATTAGTTAATAATGTACATCAGATCAATTTACCAATATAGAAATTTCCTGAACTACAGTATATATTTTTAACTAAATGACCAGATGCCCTTCAAGCTTTCTCTCCACTTCTTCTGTTCTGACAGACTCCCTCCATCACAGCTAATTGCTGTAAATGATGTTTAATTGGAGATCGTGAAGTGTGCCTGATGTAGCAGCGTCGGAGTCAATAACCGTGTGATGGAACTTTATGTCCGTCATTAATCAAGGTTATCTCGGATAATTCAGTTTTTAGGTTTGTTGCAACACGTGTCTAACACTCTCATTAACAGGGGGATTCTATTTAAGGGAAATCATGGCAGAGAAATACACAAACTGTATATTGCATCAGATGAAAACTTCACCAGGACACGATATGTGACTTCGATCCACTCAAAGTAATGAATTATAGATTACATTCACTAATAAAAAATGTTCTGCAGCCACTGTTGATATTGGGTTCCTCTTACAGTATGTCTGCTAAACGGTCTCTTGAGGGAAAATAAACAATCGGTTAATGCTCATTTAAAGGCGACGCAGCCCTCTCTAAATTGCTTCAGCAGTCGTTTGGTTAACAGAAGTTTCCTTTTCAAACACTCTGACTCATGATATTTTGCCTAAGGCAGTCAATATGATGAAGAAATCATATTTCCTCAGAAGTCTTGGTAACAGCTTAATTAAACTGTATCTCAAGATAAGCAGTTTGACTATATTATATGCAAAGTGGCTGAGAAACAGATCCACAACCGAGGGAGCCATTTTGTTTTATTTGCGTCTGTCAAAAGTATACTAAGTTAAACATATCTCACAGCAAATGGGTTTCTATCAATAGACATTGTGATTAAATACAGAACATTTAAAGTACCAATAGGACTCGTGGAGGTTGGATTCGGCCACTCACAGAGTCTGCATGTCTTCTAATCCACTTGAAACTAAAATGGTAAAGCCCTGTCCAGTGTGCTTATTTCCGGGAGTTTGTCTGTGTAATCTGACTGTGGGCATTGGTATTGTGATGTATGTCGTATCTAAGGCCAGCATTCATATTCATAAGCCATCTCAGCGATGTACAAGTACTGATCCATTTTCCATCTATAATCTCATTGTTTAAGTGCTTAAGGGCAAAACGGCGTCTCTATTCCCAGCTGCTTAGTGGATAAGGATCCAGGTCCGTCTCCAAGCTTGCCTAACACTCCCCCTATTGATGAGCCTGACCTTTCCTGCATTTAAACATGCTGGTAAGGAAATTGAGTAAGAGCTTCACTTAACACATAAATCGTCCATTTATAGAGACACCGGGGCAGGTGATGTGTGGAAAGGTCAGAGCTGTGGTTTCCACGTTGATCAAACAGACTGATGGTTGGACGCACACCGCGGACCTCACACCGAATGTCTAAGCACTTTATGTCACAGCGCCACCCTTGTCCAGTTTAAATGGTCATTCACTTACTAGTTGAGAATTTACAGTACACGTTTCAGTAGTTATTGGATGCGGAGCGTGATTTAATATACGATTTCTTTTTGTTTTTTTACAAGATATGGTAGTTACTAGATCATCATTAGTACCAGCTAATGTTGAATTTCAAAGTTATTAAGACACTAAATGCTAATTGCTGCTGTACTGAAGATGAGAAGTAGCCTGCTTGAGACATACAGTAACTCCACCTCCCAATGGTGTTAGTTATATCGTATTATTACTTAATACACTGTTATTCAGAGCGGCTAACTAGAGGCCTAAGCGTAGGATGTGTGTCCTAAGATGGATGTCATACCCCCATGCCTGTAGTTTCTGTGACATACAGTACAGTTCCGCTTATTGCTGAAGAGATCACTTTTTCAAACAGGAAAATCATTAACTATGCAGTGGCCTTATCAAATTTAAACAGGCAAGAGGTTTGTTGACTCCACCATGTATTGTTTTGCAGGTGACATTCTGCAAAAATTCTAATGTTGATGGAAATCATAAAATCATGCCGCAGTAGCTAACTAATTCACCTGTGAGATAAACATTTTAATTCACTGGTGAGGCCTACTGGGATAGAAGATGCATACATGATAATAATCAAACATTCAAAACCAATTCCAAATTTTTTCAAACTATGGCTTGCCCAAAAAATTATATCAGGGTCATGAAGGTCATATATATTATTAATCACATAATTTACAGTATGAAGAAGGTGACTAAAATCTTGATTACCTAGATACGGGTACCAGATATTTTTGTCAAATGGAAGGACGGTCATTCTCCACAGGCTCTGGGAAGGAAAAAGCTTATTTGTTGTTGAGATGAGTAAACATTTTAATTCCACTCTGTCCACTTTGCTGTATCCTGTGGTCTGTGTCAATCAAATCCATTTTATTCTAATATATTTATAAAATGTAATTATTCTTTCTTCTTTCTTTAATACTTATTTTTTTCTTTCTTAGAGCAATTCCCCAAAGGATTGGCGTTAAATAGTTTTATCTGACATACATACAGTAGCTGCATTTCTAAAGGTGAGTGTGAAAACCCATTGTAGGGTGTCCATGTTTGAAAGCTCCAACGATTTGGTGTAACGGTGTAAGCTCCTGACTTTGTGCTGCACATTCCCTAGCGAACAAGAGATCCAGACTGTCTGTGCCTTTTTCTCTCCTTGCATGCTTGTCTCACCAACCTCTACTTCCTACTTTCCTATCAGGTAACATATATATACACTCACCTAAAGGATTATTAGAAACACCCATTCAGTTTCTCATTAATGTAATTATCTACTAAACCAATCACATGGCAGTTGTTTCAATGCATTTATGGGTGTGATCCTGGTCAAGACAATCTCCTGAACTCCAAACTGAATGTCAGAATGGGAAAGAAATGTGATTTAAGCAATTTTGAGCGTGGCATGGTTGTTAGTGCCAGATGGGCCGGTCTGATTATTTCACAATCTGCTCAGTTACTGGAATTTTCACGCACAACCATTTCTATGGTTTACAAAGAATGGTGTGAAAAGGGAAAAACATACTCAGACCGGCCCGTCTGGCACCGACAACCATGCAACACTCAAAACTGCTAAAATCACCTTTCCCATTCTGACATTCAGTTTGGAGTTCAGGAGATTTTCTTGACCAGGACCACGCCACTAAATGCATTTAAGCAACTGCCATGTGATTGGTTGAGTAGATCATTGCATTAAGAAGAAATTGAATGGGTGTTCCTAATAATCCTTTAGGTGCGTGTAAATACAAACATTAGAGGAATTATTGTATCTTATCCTGAGCGAACTTTAAAATGTTGTTGAAATCTATCAGAATGTAAAAGCAGCATTTGAAGAAGGTGAGAAGGCTCATTACAAAAGTGATAGCCCCTATATATAGTATATTTATTTACTGTATATATGAATAGGGTTTGTATAATATGTACTGTATATTTGTCTGTGTGTACGTGGAAATATATGTTTATGATCAAATAGATAGTAAAGAGTTTTCAATCAAATTAGAATAGTTTGAAAAGAGCAGCCCATATCTTCAGCTAAAGGATGTAGACTATTCCTTTCAAGCTTTATAAATGGGATTTCTATTCAAACTGCAGTGCTACAAACCCTCTGGATATGAGCCTGATTGTGGAGCCTGTGAGAAGGCATTGATCTTTATCACAAAGACCGCAAACGAGAAAGATGAAAAGTTTGACTATTCATTGTCATCTTCAGTTGAAAGTAATTATTGTTGACCAAATTGTCTTGGCCTTTGGCCAATTCATATTTGAAAATGAGAATTGGTTCACAACTGACTTACTTTGAAAAATAAAGATACATTTCTTTACATTTCAATGAAATTTGGAGCATTACATTTTGAAGATTGCACAATGGCCACACAATTTGAATCAACTGAGGTCATATCATATAAAGCTATGGAAGTCAAATGACTACAACACATGTTCGTGGCTACCTCACACAACCCTTGAGGTGATTGTGCTTTTATGTCTAATATTAGTTCTCAGCCAATGGACTGAGGAACACCGTTATCCCTGTCAAGGATTTGATAGCACACACACACACATCTGAAATCAAGGAGAAGACATAAGATAGCACAAACGCATCTGAAATTAAGTGAATTTCATACCTGTGCCTCAAAGAAAGAGAATGCATTACAAATACAAAAGTAAAGACACTAGTCTAGGCAAAGAACAAAACTCTACGTAAGCCACTTCCAGTTCAGCGCCCAACAGCCTGGCCCCTCCTCTCTGCCCCTCCTCTCTCGGCCCCTCCTCTCTCAGCCCCTCCCAGCCAATGTGCACCTCCCCCCTACTCTCCCACCCTGGGAAGGAATCATTCATCTAACTCAGGCTTAGATTGAACCATGGTCATACCTCACTACTCTCAGATCTGCTTGGTTTAGTCTTCCTTATCCACTTGTACAGGCGCCACTGCTGGAACCACTGAATATCAGGGCACAGGAACCACTGAACATCAAAGAACAAGGAACCGCTGGATATCAGAGAACAAGGAACCGCTGGATTTCAGAGAACAAGGAACCGCTGGATATTAGAGAACAAGAAACCAAGGAACCGCTGGATATCAGATAACAAGGAACCGCTGGATATCAGAAAACAAGGAACCGCTGGATATCAGAAAACAAGGAACCGCTGGATATCAGAAAACAAGGAACCGCTGGATATCAGAGCATAGGAATCACTGGACGTAGGAGCAAATATAATTAAATGGTTGAGGTTCTGGAGAGACACTGCATTTCTCAGGCAAAAAAAATCCCATATTCTCCACTGATTCTTAGTGCAATAAACAGGGAACCATTCTGTCACCTAATGAGCTGACCTAAGCCTTTCTTGCACTGAAATTTCATACATTCTTTTTTCTTTTATGAGGCTTTTGATAGGTGGTACACCAAAGTTACCATGAACTGTATAAAGACAAACAGAAGCAAGATGTGTAAAAAGCATGTTGGCTGATTGGCTAACATGTAATAGCATAGGGATCATGGGTGTCAACAGAACCGGGCTTTCAGGGCTCTAGCCCCGGGTGTATTTGTCAGTCCCGAGTGTTCTGCGAGCTGACAAACACAGCAATAGAATCAACATTTGCAAGGCAAGCCAATAGTGCTCTGTGAATATAGACCTCTGCATGTGCTGTTTCAATTGCGAGCTAGCAGGAGAGATTGTCCATATCCATCAATGATTCTTAACAGGCACTGCGTTGCTGAAGTTAAAACTAGTAGGAAGTTTCAAATTTCTTGCTAAAATCATAGAATTTTGTTCATTCTTCTAGAGGACTTTAAGAGAAAAAGATCAGTCCTGTTTTCCCGGACTCAGCCCAGTTGTGCGTCTAGATTTCTAGGCTAGAGCTTTTCATCATGTAGCTTAGAAACCTCAAAACACTATCAAATTGGTCAGAGAGCACACCCACGCGTTGACTATCCTTTGATATTTAGAGAGAATGTTTTAAAAACATTTGAAACTTGGAAAATTCAATAGATATTTTGTTGAAACACTTAGAAACCTCATCACTTTTAAATTGTTCAGAGAGGACACCCACAGCCTTTAGACCTTCCCAAAAAATGTTTTGGAATTTTCTAAGTCATTCAGTAAAACAGCAATTACATTTTTCAATTTTTTAATTTTTATTTAAAAAAAATCCAAAGTGAAACTCATGATGCTATGAGCCTAAACATCTTCTCTGTAAAAAATATCAGTGAACAACTGTAAAATAATGAACAGTCCTTATAAACACAGTAGATGTTCATTACAAGGTAACACAACTCTATGGGCCCTACCTTGCACCCGGCGCAACGCAGCGCAAAGCCTGAACACAAGTATCTTTGCTAGTTTAAGACCAACGCAGTTGTCAATTTCCCATCCGACGCCCGCGTCGTTTAAATAGCTAATGCACCTGCTCCCATATTTGCACCCATGGGTGTGCTGGTCTAACAGGGAGGTGTGTTCAGGATAATTCTGGGTGTATTGCTATCTTGAGGCATCGGAACGTGATCATGCCATTGACCAACAAAAAACTGGTCTAGAGTCAATGGCGCAGCATGTCATTGTTATTTAGACTGCAAATTAGTCAAATTCACCTAGGCTTATGCACAGCGCGTGCACACTATGCTGGTTACACACACACAGGGAAGCGCAGCAGCACACAAACATTCAAAAGATTACAAATAAAAATATTACGGTGCAAATTCGCCGTCATGATAGCAAAGCACGAAAGGTACAAACGCGCCTGGCTCTTAAAGAGAATGGTAGATGAATCTCTGATTGGTTTATTACATGTTACGCCCAAAACACACCTATGAATTAATAAAGACACTTAGTACAACCCTTCTAGACCTGGCGCATGGACCCTTTTTTCTGCCGTCAAACTAACAAAAGTGGATTTGGACACACCCAAAGCGCACTTGCGCCATGCGCTTCACGCCGTGTGCTTAGATCGTTAAAAAGGGCCATAAGTGTTAACGGACATTTACTGTGTTTACAAAGTATTTTCTGTTATTACGTTGAAGGAAATATCTGCAAAATATAAGAAAAAGTACTGGTAATTTGTTGCCAGTACATTTTACTGTTTTTGTAAAGATTTCTTTTTACAGTGTTGGTGCAGCCAGAAGATTGTCTATATAAATCTAGGGAAGCACATCTGTTTAAGGACTTTGTAGATCTCTGCATGTGCCGATGAAAGTAATTTTGAAAATGCCAGTTGTCAACAGTGAGACATATAATTAATCCACACTGTAAAAATCTGTCAAAAAACTGTAAAAAGTACTGGCAACAAATTACCAGTACTTTTTCTGTTATTTTTACAGACATTTCCAGGATAATAAAAACATTTGTGAAATTAAGTTTATTGGATGAACAGAAAATGTGCAATCTGAATCAAAATGAAATTAGACAGGTGCATGTATTTGGGCACCCCAACAGAAATATCACATCAATATTTAGTTGAGCCTCCTTTAGCAGAAATCACAGCCTCTAGACGCTTTCTATAGCCTGTAATGAGTGTCTGGATTCTGGATGAAGGTATTTTGGACCATTCCTCCTTGCAAAACATCAGTTAGGTTTTATGGTTCAGTGTTTCCTCTAGGAATTTTTTCAGCAGCGGGGGCAGGACCCCCCCCTTCCCCAAAGGAATAGTCACGCTTCTCAAAGCAAACAAACTGATTTATTTACAATCACTTTCAGACATTACACTGACCCACAATTGGTTTGCTTGGTTGTTGTCTCTCCTGTCTCCCTCCACTCTCCTGTCTCCCTCCACTCTCCTGTCTCCCTCCACTCTCCTGTCTCCCTCCACTCTCCTGTCTCCCTCCACTCTCCTGTCTCCCTCCACTCTCCTGTCTCCCTCCACTCTCCTGTCTCCCTCCACTCTCCTGTCTCCCTCCACTCTCCTGTCTCCAAAATTGCCCAGCCCTAAGACACATGTACAGAGGTGAATTTTGTGCATTCCAAACTAAGTGTGGCTTAGTTCACACGTTTTGTGAAGTTCCTGATTAAGAACAAAACGACCAATAGGGAGAGTTCATTAGTAACCAGTGATCTATGATATGAATAGAAAGAATATGAAATTATTAATTAACTAGTTAGTTATTAACACCCTTACCTGGTTACTTAGGTTTTATAAAAAAATGGGTAAACCAAGACGCAATTAGTTGGTAAAGCACAACATTTACTGCAGTATATGTGTCCTAGCATTGGGTAATATGAACAAAATATATTATCAGTCAGGATATTTTGACATCTTTTTTTTTCTTTGTGATTTTTTACAAATTTTCTTCTCTTTCAATTCATTCTCTAATTCTGCCTTGACGGCAGCTTCGCAACTGCTTGTACATATTGGTGGAATGACAAGGGGTGCGCTGCACACATGGTTCACCCAATCACATGTTGCCACAGCCGCCGATTTTTGTCACACTGTTCACCCAACACAGAAGCCTTTAGTCGGATCATGCACAGGATGATTACTTTCACCAACTATTCTTCTGCGATTTCATTTACAGGTGCCTTTAAACTATGTGGAATAATATATAAGTGTATCACAATAATTTAAACAACCTTTTCATGGAATTCAAAGGATTTAGAAGTAGAAAATATAATGACTGCATTTAAGATTATTTTATACGTACTACATTTGAATTTCATATTGGTAATTTTTCCGTAATCAACGACAACTACAGGTATGATTTATAACAAGAAAGCCTCTGATTGGCTACTCTAAGGTTTGAAAAAAACGCAGTCAAATCTGATTTGTTTATTTGCCCTTGTTTAATTCCTAAAAAGATCGGAAGGAAAGTATTAAAAACTGTTTTACCGAAATCACCTTGTAGCCTATATTTGGCAAATGTCCACAGTAGCTACATGAATAACGGTGTCATTGCTCAATAGGCCTACGTTTATTCTCGACCCACATAAACTGTCCTTTCGATTAAATCAGTGTTTCTCAAAAATGCTTAATATTTAAAAATATGTCATGCATAATTCCTAAAATAATTCTACTATATAATGAATGAATTAAGTGATGGATTCTAAACATTTGAAATGTGGCTTTTAAATGTTTTTGTTCAAAAAAGGTTGTTGTTTAGTGAATCTATCACTACCGGCGCTGTATTGTACATCTTTAGCTATATAGACTTTTTGCCACCAAAAATGTTTTGCGCTGGTCAGGGGGTACTTGGCACTGGTTAGGGGGTAAAACGGCAATTGAAAGGGGGTACAATATTGAAAAAGGGTTTGAGAAACACTGGATTAAATTATCACATTATTTTGGGTTCTGCGCTAATGCATACAACATTTTGATTGGTTAAAAAGACGACACCGGTATTGCCAAACACAGGGGGATAATTAATACAAGACTATTAATTTAAATTAACCACTTGCCCTATTTGTTTACTGGCCCGCCGTTAGTTCTGGCTCCGGGCCATCGTTAATGTTGAACCCTGCCCCCCCTCGATAAAATAGTATGTTCCTTGAAAGATATTTTAAACAAACTCATCTGAAAATGCAATCAGGAATATTTTAATACATAGGCTAGTTTGTATAAACAGTGGTGGCATTTATTTTATTTAAGTAAAGTTTGGCAATATGATTCACTGGGCTCTATTTAATGTGTGTTCACTTCCCGCCCGCAATGAGTGTATCCACTCCACTCCCGCCCGGTCCCGCAAACGTTCAGTCACAGCTTGTAGTGAAGAATTTACACAAATGTTAGGGCTATACGTTCAGAATACACTAACTAGCTATTCATTCCGCGTGAAAATTGATTATGTTTTTCAGAAATGTAGCTATCCCTCAACATGTAAACTTTAATTCTAGATGAAAAAATAACTGTTGATATTCTGTAGATAGCCTACCTCAAATAGGCTAAGTTTAATAAAACGCTGTTAGAAAACAGTGCTCATCCAGACATCCCCCTGATTGGTTGCTTGTCCTGTCTGTCAAAGTTGTCGGCTCTGCAGAACTGAAACTTAATTGCCGGTAAAAAGTGGTTATGCCAGATTAGTTGGTTGCGAAATGGTTATGCCAGATTAGTTCAACCAACTTTTAGAATCAGGCACGTGTCCTGTGTTAGCAAACTAGTATACTAAGCAGATTGAGGAATGGAATCATACTGGACGAGGGTGTGTCACGTGTCCCTTTGTTGTTGTTGCAGCGAACAGCTGATCAACACACACACACATTTTAAGAGATCGGTATATTGGAATAATTTTGGAATACTTCTACCATTATAGAACTCTTGCAAGGAGTTTAAGTGTCTTATAACGCCTTCTTTCATAGAAACATAATACAGGTAAGCTTAATTTTCTGGTAACATTGTTGTTTTCATGTCGCTTATGGGGGTCGCGTGCACTTGTGATGAGTCTAGTGCACAGGTGTCAAACCGGTTCCACGGAGGGCCGAGTGTATGCTGGTTTTTGGTCTTTCCTTTCAATTAGAGCCCAATTAAGACGTAGACTGCCAGGTGAGGCGAGATCCTAACCAATTAGTGACATTCAATCATTCAGGTACAAGGTAAAAGTGAAAACCTGCAGACACTAGGCCCTTTGTGGATCTGGTTTGACACCCCTGGTCTAGTGGGTCGCGAGTCCAAAAGGTTGAGATCCATAGTACAACACAACAAATAACTAGGGATTGATATAGATGTCTTTATGGTAATCCTCAATCCATATATGCTATCTGCTGTGATGTAATCGAAGGCATATAGCCTATAGTCCAATTATGTTCATTTGACGACTCCATCCTTGTTGTTAGCTAGCTAAATACCGGGACCCGCGGTACATTTTTTGACCGCCCACTCCCGCCCGCAGCAAAATTAAAACCGCCCGCTCCCACAAGATTTGTGTTGGGTCCCGTGGATCTCAATCCCAATGCAGTCCTCTACCTGCCGGTAACAATAAATCTTAAATCTACCGTTCTTGGTGTCTTTCTCTTTCGTCTCTCCATACCTCTCCTTGAATGTGTGTTGCCAGCGTTGATGTCACCAGGGCTCTGGTGTCGCTGAACGATTTTCACCAACGTCTTCACTATCGTTTCAAAATAGAAGCCTGAGCAGAGTCATGTAAAAGCAGCGGCAGCGATAATTTTGCAGCGGCGAGCCACCGCTGCAAAATGTACATAACGGAAACATTGTGGTTGCCGAGCATTGACAGCCCGCTTCAAATCACCTCACAGATTTTCAATGATATTCAGGTCTGGGGACTGGGATGGTAATTCCAGAACATTGTACTTGTTCCTCTGCATAAATGCCAGAGTAGATTTTGAGCAGTGTTTTGGGTTGTTGTCTTTTTGAATTATCCAGCCCCAGTGTAACTTCAACTTTATGACTGATTCCTCTACATTATTCTCAAGTATCTGCTAATATTGAGTGGAATCAATGCAACCCTCAACTTTAAAAATATTCCCAGTACCGGCACTGGCCATACAGCCCCACAGCATGATGGAACCTCCACCAAATTTTACTTTGGGTAACAAGTGTTTGTCTTGGAAAGCTGTGTTCTTTTGCCGCCATGCATAATGCCCATTGTTATGACCAAATAACTCATCTGTATTTCATCAGTCCACAGCACCTTCTTCCAAAATGAAGCTGGCTTGTCCAAATGTGCGTTTGCATACCTCAAGCGACTCTGTTTGTGGCGTGTGTGCAGAAAAGGCTTCTTCTCCATCACTCTCCCATATAGCTTCTCCTTGTGCAAAGTGCACTGAATTGTTGAACGATGCACAGTAACACCATCTGCAGCAAGATGATGTTGTAGGTCTTTGGAGGTGGTCTTTGGTCTGTTTTTGAACGTTCTCACCATCCTTAACCTTTGCCTCTCCGATATTTTACATGGCCTGCCACTTCTGGCCTTTCCTCACTATGCCACTTCCATTTCCTCACTATGTTCCTCACAGTTGACACTGACAGCTTAAATCTCTGCAATAACTTTTTGTAGCCTTCCCCTAAACTCCTAAACATCTATGCAGTTCAAGGCTTAATGAGCTCACCAAAACAATTGTGTGTTCCAATTAATCAGTGCTAGGTAGTGACAGGTATTCGAATCAACAAAATGACAAGGGTGCCCTGTCTAATTTCGTTTTGATGCATATTGCATATTGATAGATCAATATGAAATTGCTGATCCAAACACCCAATATTTTATAAATGAAAATCATGGAAATTGTCAGGGGTGCATAAACATTTGCATACGACTGTGTATATATATATATTCATAATAATAATAATAGAAAAACTAGTGGTAATTTGTTGCAAGTACTTTAACAGTTTTTTCACAGATTTGTTTTTACATTGCAATTTTTGTGAAGTTGGGCCAGAGAAATCAGCTGTGACATACGAACATGCATAGAATGCCAGAATATTTTTCAAGATTACCTTTAGATTTGTATGTGTCAGAATCTCGGTAAGATAGATCAGTACCATCAGTCTGTGGGGGAATTCTTTACATGTATTTCAGTTACTCTCTGAATATGTAGTCTATGTATAATATGTTTTTGTTGACATCTAATTTAACATTTCAGAACAATACACAATGACATAATTGTGTGCAGTGGTTTTTTATTCATTACAGAATTCTGTTTGAAACACTACACAAGATCACCCGTCATCATGAAGTCTAAAAAAGCAGTATACAGAATATATTTTTTACTACAGTTTACTACAACATCCAAGCAGACATGCAGTATTAGACATGTATTGAAGGTCAGTTAAAGTTAATTATAAACTCAGTGCTTTGAATACTGAATGTTGGCTGGCTGATAGCCCTGGTTATTGATTTGGTATATCACATGTATAAAATCACATTACATCATACTGTTCTAATTATGTTGGTTAATTGTTCATTATAATTAGGGCATCCGGTTTTCAGGATTTATTTATTTTCAAACTTTACTTTATAGCAAAGCAAAAATTACAGTTCTGGTAAGATAATCAAAACTTTGAAGGAACATCAACACTCACTGCTAAACAGGTGTTTTGGCATGCTTTGGCATTCAAGTTTCCCGAATTCCTGTAAATGTCAGTCAACTACCAGATAACCATTGTTACTTTTTCTGCACAGCTGACCCATCTGACGCACGTTTAATTTTAGGCTACCCTACCTACAATATGTTAAAAAAATGTTATTTTGTTAGAAACTTGTTGAAATAAATTATCTTGAGGATCTATGTTATTAAGTTTTGATAATTCATACATATTTCTGTGAAATAATAAAAATATTCTAATTTGTTGTAATTATATCGTTAACATTAATGGAAACATTCAATTGTAAAATACAACCTGATGTAATGTTTTTACGTTACAAAAAATGAAATAAAGGTGATTTAAGCAATTTTGAGCGTGGCATGGTTGTTGGTGCCAGACGGGCCGGTCTGGGTATTTCACAATCTGCTCAGTTACTGGGATTTTCACGCACAACCATTTCTAGGGTTTACAAAGAATGGTGTGAAAAGGGAAAAACATCCAGTATGCGGCAGTCCTGTGGGTGAAAATTCCTTGTTGATGCTGGTGGTCAGAGGAGACTTTGACTGAAATAACCACCCGTTACAACCAAGGTATGCAGCAAAGTATTTGTGAAGCCACAACACGCACAACCTTGAGGCGGATGGGCTACAACAACAGAAGACCCCACTGGGTACCACTCATCTCCACTACAAATAGGAAAAAGAGGCTACAATTTGCAAGAGCTCACCAAAATTGGACAGTTGAAGACTGGAAAAATGTTGCCTGGTCTGATGAGTCTCGATTTCTGTTGAGACATTCAGATGGTAGAGTCAGAATTTGGCGTAAACAGAATGAGAACATGGATCCATCATGC